>WNWK01058285.1:0-10501 GCA_009830355.1 Cherax destructor | reverse complement strand
GTGCTGGCAACCTGTACAATGACACAGTGGTGTGTCATTTCAGGGATGTGTTAAAGAATCGCCAGACACAGAGCTCCCTGGACAAATTTATTGTTAGAAAGAGGTCCAGTGACTCTCAAGCTGGTCCTAGTGGCATTCAAAGAAAAAGGGAAGTAACCCCAGAAAAGGACTTGGTACCTGCAGTGTTAATGGAAGGGGATTCCCCTTCCAAACACTAGCATACTACTCCACCTTCTTCCCTCCTCCCGTCCTCCACACATCAACAACTCTTCAATAAATGTAAGTGACATGTTATTGTACAATATTTGCATGTGTATTTAGGTATTCTTTATTAAATTATTTATTATTTAATGTCCAAAAGTTCTAAAAAATATTTTATTTAACTACTTTTGGAAGTCTTGGACGGATTAATTTTATTTCCATTATTTCTTATGGGGAAAATTGATTCGTTTAACGATTGTTTCGCCTTAAGATATGCCCTCTCTGACGGATTAATATCGTAAGTCGAGGTACCACTGTACTTGTCCAAGTGCATGTTTAATAAAAGTCCACCCAAAACACTGACATTATATATACAGTGGAACCTTAGTTGTCAAATTTAATTTTTTTCCCAATGTCGATTAAAACAACCAACACAATTTTTCCCATAAAGAACAATGTAAATAGAATTAATCCATTCCAGACCCCAAATGACAATATAATAATTTATTAAAAATGTACTTAATACATAAAACTATAAAAATGAATACTAAAAGAAACTTTAACTGAAATACTGTACAGTAAATGAAAATTTAACTGCCTCTTACTGGTCAGAGGAGAGCTAATGGCATACTGGAAGCAGGAAGTGGAGGAGAGGAGGGGGTATGTTACTACTTGAAAGGAGTCACCTTCTAATAATATGTTAGGCAACTTTCCTTCTGGTGTTTTCTCTTTGTCTTTTTTCACCACTAATACCTTGTTCTGGCTCACTGAATCTTTCTCGCTAAAAACCTGTCCAGTGAGGTTTGTTTTAGGTTCTGTTTTAATACTTGTCCAAATTGATACATTACACTGTCATTTTACATGTTAGAGAGACGGATGGCCACTGCTTTGTCTGGATGGTATTTTTCAGCAAATTCCTGCACTTCACACCATTTAGCACACATTTCCTTGACTAGTGCAATGGGCACATCATCTTTTCCCCCCTCTTCCTCTGATGACAGCTCCTCCACTGCAATCTGTTGCTGCTCCTTCTGAATGTCTACAAGTTCTTCTGTGGTGAGTTCGGTTCTATGCTCCTCGACCAACTCCTCCACATCATATTCAGTCACCTCTAGGGCCAAGGTCTTTCCCAGGGACACAATATAACGTTGTTCATCTTAAAAACTCGTGGATTTTCGGAATGAAAAATAAGTCCCCACTTGCTTGTGTCCTGGCATTGACTTTTCCTCTTCAGTTATGTAGGTCCTCTTGGGCATTTTCTTCTAGAAGAGGCCTGTCTCATCACACTTAAACACTTGTTTGGGGAGAAATCCTTCAGCATCTGTACACTTGTAATTCAGTAACATACTTTTCAACTGTCACTTTGTCAGTGCTAGCAGCCTCCCCATACCTAGCCACACTATGAATGCCTCTTCTTTTCTTAAAATTATCAAACCAACCCCTACTAGCCTTGAAGGATTGCATTTCAGCACTTGTTCTATTTTTTTTTTTTTAGTTGGTCATCATGCAACTGCCTCACTTTTTTCACAAATAATGGCCTCTGAAACATTATCACTTTGTAACTGTTTTTCGTTTATTAAAATAAACAGAAGTTTTTCAACTTCAATCATTTGTGGCTTTTTGCCTTGATATCACTTTTGCAAGGTCAGCTGCTTTAATTTTTTTCCCTTTGGCTTTTTACAACTTTTGTTTTTGCTTTCATCTCATTAGCCTTCTTTGGACCCATGATGGCTTATCTCACAATAAAAAAAATTGCACCAAAACCACAAAATAACAAAAAAAAGTTCAAAAGATGCACAACAAAAGGTCGAGATGTTTACAGCACACGAGTTAGTGGCTATACAGTGGAACGCCGGATTTAGGCCGTAATCCGTTCCAGAAGGTCAGCCTAAATCCGAAAAGGCCGAAAACCAAAGTAATATTTCCCATAAGAATTAATGTAAATACAATTAATCCGTTCCAGACACCCAAAAATATTGACAAAAAATACATTTTTTAAAGATTAACTATAGTTTTTACATGCACAAAACAATGAGAACTAAATAAAATGACTAATGAAATGGATAAATGAACATTTAACATCACATTTACCTTTATTGAAGACTTGTTGGCATATGGAAGACAGGGAGGAGGAGAGAGGGAGGACTGATTATTGTTTGGAAGGGGAATCCCCCTCCATAAGGACTTCAGTTATCAAGTCCCTATCTGGGGTTACTTCCCTTCTTTGTCTTTTAATGGCACTAGGACCAGCTTGAGTCACTGCACCCCTGTCACACAAAAAAACACTGTCCAGAGAGGTCTGTTTCTGGCATCTCTAAGATTTGCCTGAAGTGGGACAAGGTTTTGTCACTGAACATATTGCAGATATGGCTTGTTTCAGCTTGGTCAGGGTGATATTTCTCCACAAAACTTTGCACCTCCCTCCACTTTGCACAAATGTCCTTAATCGCTGAAGAAGGCACCTTCTTCCCTCTCTAATCCTCATCTGAACCAATTTCCTCAGCTGTGGTCTGTTGCTGTTGCAGATGAAGGTCTTGCAGCTCTTCAGTGGTTAGCTCTTCCCTGTCGTCCTCCACTAACTCTTCCACATCCTTGCCACTCACCTCCATCCCCATGGACTTCCCCAAAGACACAATAAATTCCACAACAGGCAGAGGGTCGACAGCATCAGGGTCAGCCTCAAACCCTTTAAAATCCTTGTCGAGGACACATTCTGGCTCACTCACCAAGACACATCCAGACTGACTCACACACATGGCATCCTGGGAAGGCGGATGCGTCCAATACAGCCGATTTCCAAGTTGCCAGGCGAAATCCAGGATAGAATTTCGGCCAAAAAAGCGGCCAAAATCCAATTTGGCCGATATCCGCACCGGCCGATATCCAGGGGTCCACTGTCTGACTTAGACCCTCACTGCCGACTCATTGTCTGGCAAGCTGCTTTGTCCCGTTCGCATTGTCAAATGAGTACGTATGAAAACTAGGACAATTTTTCTTGAATTCCTCATTCAAAAACTGATTTGTTCAACAAGTAAGGCATTCGACAACCAAAGTTCCACTGTACATTTAAGAAGCATTTTCCCCACAATATACATTACATGTAGGCAGTAGCCTACATAACAGCTGCCATTAGCCAGAGTGTATTTTTAGTAATTCAGTCTGTTTACAGAATTTTCGTGCTCTGCATCTCTGTATTCTTGCAATTTTTTACATTCCTTTTACTTTCATATAGTTTTTTAGGCCCAGTTCTATTACATACTTAATATATACTGAAGATAAATTTGAAGCTAGCAGAGGCTGGTTTCAAAAGTTTAGGGAAAGAAACCAACTTAACAGCATCAGTGCAGGGTGAAGCAAGGATAATTGAATGTTAGCCACTGGGCCAGCTGGCTACAATAAAGATTCATTCAACTAAGTATATTTATACACCATAGGAAGGTTAGCATAGGCACCACTGTGACCACAAATGCAAGTTTTTATAGATGAATCTCCCGCCACCATGGCCGTGATGAACTCTAGCTCAAGTCCCCTTAAAGCAGTCATCACGACTCACGAAATCGTAATGACACGATTGCAAACAAACCATGCCAGCTGGCCCAGTTGCTAAAGTGTCTGTCTGGAGTTTTATAGAGATTCTCTGACTGCGGGTTCTATCCCCGCCAGTGGTATGGTTTGTCTGCAATCGTGTCATTATGATTGCAAACAAACACTTCTGCTAGGGGCTAATGCTGGGGGATAATACTACCCACCACTCACTATAAGCTAAAAACAAAAATATTTTAAGATAAGCAATGAATGTACTGTATATGCATTTTACTTTATTATTTTTAGCCGTTATCAGGCATTTGTACGTATTTAAAAGTTAAAAAAGGGCGATTCACTTTACAGCGATATTTACCTTACGGCAGTAGCCTAGAACCTAACCCTCAGTATAATTGGGGCTCTCCTGTACCCCAACTTTCTGATTCTGAACCTGAGCAGTTTTTTGTCTCAAAAATTAGGCTCAAGCTCTGCGATGGCCATTTGAGCATTAAAGCACAGGAATTCACAGCTGGTTTAAGTGATGAAGATTTCTCTGATTACAGCATTGTGAAAGTGACTGTGTTCGGTGCATATCAGTGTATTCCAGGCAAATATCAGCGAGAGTTTAAATTAAGCAAGTGTCAGTCTCGTATGGACTTCGTTCAAGCACAATCAAAGACCACCAGAAAGCAGCCTACTGCCATTTCCCCAGTGTCTGCAGTTAATATCTACACTATCCTATGCAGAGTCTGTGACAAGAGATAATGTATGTGGGAGAAACTGGCAGAAATCTGTATCTTAGGATCAATGAACAAAAGTACACTTATTACAGGGATCATCAATGCTTGAGTCATACATAACAAATGGACATGTAAAAAAGGAAAACAAGCCCAGCTTGTCACCAGTGAATCAGATATGAGGAAATACTGGAGTTTAGAAGCAGCCCTGATATTGGTAACAAATAGTTGTAAAAAATGAAGGAAGTTACATCTGCCAAGATAGCATAAATGCTTCTGAAGCATGCCTCACTCTGCACACGCTTTCAAGAACAGTGTTCTTCAGACACTCCTCTGTAGCAATGCTATCAATGATCACCCTGCACAAACTTACAAAGAACATAATGTTAGTCAGAAATTGTGCTAGATATAAACTTGATAAAAATGGTTATAGAAAATATTAAAAATTACTTACAAAAATAAATACTGTAAGTTGCAACACAGCCTCTCCTCACTTAACAACGGAGTTCCGTTCCTAAGACCTCGTCAGTAAACGAATTCATCGTTAAGTGAGGAGCCTACTATAATGGCAGTGGTTTGTTACCTTTGCATCATTTATAACATTTCTGGTTTATTTTTAAATGTTTATACAGTAGTTTACTGTATACTGTAATAAACAATAAAGAAAATCAGCTCTTAATATACATTATTTTGGTATGCATACTGGTCAGAGAGATTGTCATAAGTCTGAGTCGTCGGTAAACAAGTACGTCGCTAAGTGAGGAGAGGCTGTATATGCAGGCAATTTTGAATAAAGATATATGTATTCATTAGTACATAGATACAGAGCAGCAAGGCCCTTATACATAAAAAATTTCTATTACTTGCAATTATCTCGCTACATGTTTGTCAAATTTGAAGAGTGCAATGGATTCTTATTTGTTGATCAATGCATAGTGTTTTTAAAACAAGCGCTGAGTTTCAGCATATTTTCTACAAGCAACCATTTTGATATTTTTAATATAAAATTAATAAGTTACTACCTTCACAGCCCAAATTAATACGTACAAAAATACTCCATTATGACACATCAGAACTTTGGGTTTGAAGCCAAGCAGAAGAGATATTCATTGGTTATTACATGAAAATCAGTTGTCATGTAACTTTGAAATATTTTGTAAATGTGCCAGTGCACTAATCTGTTCTTAAATATCACAGAATGCTTTCATAAGGTTAAACACCAATACTCCACATGATGGAAACTGTAAACCAGGAAAAAATCTAAAGAAATTTTTCCATTTATTATGTTGATGCTTGGATATTTCTGATACCACAAACATAACACTACAATGAAGAGATTAAAGGAATAACTTTAAATTTATTTTACTCATATTTAATTTTTTAGTTACAAATACAAATTTATATTTCCTTGCAAGTTTACATTGAGATTTTGTAATTACAATAATGAGTTGCAGTGCAAAGAGAGCCACTATCATGCCATGGCATTATGGGCAGACTAAATTTAATGGCTTACAGACTACTTAATACTAGAGAAATTGATCATAGTTTAAGTTGTACATCTGTTTCTATTTATAGCAGACAGTAAGTTTACTCAAATTACAATCTGGGGATATTACATTGGGACAAGTTGAAAGTATTTTGTAGGTTGTTTATATCAATAGTAAATATTTTAATTGTTATGGGAATATAACATTGTGCGTTGTTGAAAGTAGTTTACAGTATGAGAATGCTACAATTGGGTGTAAGGCACTATTGTTTTGGGCAGGTATTTATACTACAATGTAGTATTAAGTAATGTATGAACTTTGGGCATCTAATTTTGAAGTTTTAAGATTTAGGTAATTGTTAGAGTTTTTGGTAAAGTTAAGTATTGAGTATTTAGTTTAGGGTGAATAGGTGGTTTTTGAGAAGTCTTAAATTGATATTCAGACCAGGTTACTTTAGTATTTACTGGTAATGAATTCCAAAGATTTGAGTTTTACAGAATGTCGCATTGTATACACATTTTTTTAACTCTTTATTAGGATAATTTTTCTTATTAACTTGACAGATTGGTAAATGTGATAGGATAAGAGTAATACATTAGGTGAATAAAGGATTTATCATTAAAGTATTTTTGCTCTTACATTAAAATATTTTCCTGATCTTTACCTATTTTCTTTTCAGATCTAAATTTAATTAAAAAACATGTGCATGGTCCAAATTAAACCAAAACATTGTCACAAGTTTGAGTCTACTCCAGTTGGGTTATTTTTTATATAACAATAACTGATTTACAGTACATAAGTAACATAATGAATATTAATAAAAACACAGTGTAATACATATACAATAATTTAAGAATGTGAATCATTATACACTGGTACCTCAGTTAACGATATTTTTTCGTTCGAGAATGCTGTTCAAGTGCCATTACCAAACGAATTTATCCCCATAAGGAATAATGTAAAATAGACTAGACCTTTTAGACCCCCAAAAATACACTTACAAAAGCATTTAAAAAAATAAACTTACATAAAAGGGCGAGTTTAGGGACCATTGTTAACCGAAGTACCACTGTATGTCTAGATCATTGTTTCTCAAACAGTGGACCATGGCCCCCGTGGGGAATGTCAGCAAGAAAAACCTTAAATAATTGTTAAGATAGAAAGTAGCTGTATAATTTTAACAGCATTTTCATGTATGGAATCAATCAGCATTCTTAACAAGGAAAAAATACAAATGTACATAAGAAGACCTAAGGTAAAACATGTAGTATTAAATAATGCTTGCACAAATGCGATTACCGAGTGGTCATGAATCGGACAAACTTGCCTAAGAAACACTATACAAATGTTAAAATAATAGTATGCTAGGTTTGTCTTTTTAACAAACCGGCCATATCCCACCGAGGCAGGGTGACCTAAAAAGAAAAATGAATGTTTCTCTTTTTAAATTTAGTAATGTATACAGGAGGGGTTACTAGCCCCTCGCTCCCAGTATTTTAGTCGCCTCATCGACACACATGGCTTATGGAGGAAGAATTCTGTTCCACTTCCCTATGGAGAGGTTTATTTTATATGTAACCAAAATATAACTGAAATAATATTAAATAATATAACAAAATAATTTGATTCAGTGGCATAAATTGTTGAACTCTGACATGTGTATAAAGAAATTGAAAAAATTATTAAAAGCCAAATGATTAATTTTACTGTTCAAATAGGTCATGTTAAATCCTCTTAAGCTAAAAGTTTGAATGTCTGGGTCTTATCCGTGTATATCTTGAACCATTCATTAACTAGGAAGTAGAATGGTTCTTCAATCCCTTTCTTCTCTTTCTGTTAATGAGAAATATAAAATATAAATTAAAAACATAAAAGCCAGGGGTCCTGTCTATAGAATTATTTAAGCATAAAATAAAACAGCATAAAGTTTAACATAAACAGTTTCTTATTGGAAATTTAGCTGTTGGGTAAATGCAATATGATAAAGCATTACTATGTTAGTAGTACAGTGGAACCCTGAGTTTCGTCCGCCCTGAGTATCGAACGCTTCGAGTTTAGAACCGTTTTTTAGGCTAAATTTTGTCCTGAGTTTCGCACTGTGCCCCATGTTTTGTCCCGCGTACCAGACCTGTCCATCTCCTCGCGCAGGCATCGTGAGTCAGTCTGGCTTTGTTTATCTTTGAGTGAACATTACACTGCACACTCATCCAAACATTTCACAATTTATTCATTGTGCTTGGGTGCTTGTTTATTGAGTGCGACTGTGAAATAAGTCACCATGGGCCCAAAGAGACTTCCTAGTGGCACCCCTTTGGTAAAGAAAGCGAGAAACACCATAGAAATGAAAAAAGAAATAGTACAAAAATACGAGAGTGGTGTGCGAGTTGTGGAGCTTGCCAGAATATAAGGCAAAAGCAAATCAACAATCGCTTCTATCCTGGTGAAGAGAAAAGAAATCAAGGAAGCTGATGTTGTGAAAGGTGTAGACATGTTAACCAAAATAGATCACAAACAATCGAAGAGGTTGAGAAGTTGTTGCTGGTGTGGATCAACACTAAACAGTTAGCGGGTGATAGTGCTTGGAGTCGCTCATTTGTGAAAAGGCAAGGTAGTTGCATGACAATCTCATAAAGAAAATGCCTGCAACAAGTGCTAATAGTGAATTTTAAGGCCAGCAGAGGCTGGTTTGACAGATTTAAGAAGTGTAGTGGCATACACAGTGTGGTAAGGCATGGAGAGACTGCAAGTTCAGACAAACGTGCAGCTGAAAAATTTGTGCAGGAATTTAAGGGGTAAGTAGAGACTGAAAAATTCAAACCCCAACAAGTGGTCAATTGTGACGAAACAGGCCTCTTTTGGAAGAAAATGCCAAAGAGGACTTGCGTACATCATGCAGGAGGAAAAGGCACTGCCAGGACACAAGCCTATGAAAGATAGGCTAATTCTTTTGTTCTGTGCTAATGCTAGTGGGGATTTTAAAGTGAAGCCTTTACTGGTGTATCACTCAGAAAATCCCAGTGTGTTCAAGAAAAACAATGTCATCAAGAATAAATTGTGTGTTGTGGAAAGCTAATAATAAGGCATGGGTCACAAGGCAAATTTTCAAAGAGTTGGTCCATGAAGTGTTTGGCCCCAGTGTGAAAAAATACCTCCTGGAAAATAAATTGCCACTCCAGTGCCTCCTGTTACTGGACAATGCTCTTGCTCATCCTCCAAACTTGGTAGACCTATTGTCTAGGGAGTTCAGTTTTATAACAGCGAAGTTCTTGCCTCCTAACACTACTACTCTCATCCAGCCCATGGACCAGCAGGTCATTTCTAACTTCAAAAAACTCTACAACAAATCAGTGTTTCAAAAGTGTTTGAAGTGATCTCAGACACTCAGTTGACCCTAAGAGAGTTCTGGAGGAATCACTTCACTATCCTCCATTGTATAAGCCTTATATGTAAGGCTTGGGAGGGAGTGACTTCCAGAACTTTGAACTCTGCTTGGAGACAATTGTGGCCAGAATGTGTCCTTCAGAGGGATTTTGAAGGGTTTGAGGCTGACCCTGACCCTGCCGACCCTCTGCCTTTTGTGGACTGTATTGTGGCATTGGGAAAGTCCCTGGGGTTGGAGGTGAGTGGCGAGGATGAGGAGGACCACAGGGAAGAGCTAACCACTGAAGAGCTGGAAGAGCTTCATCTGGAACAACATCAAGACCACAGTTGAGGAACTTGCTTCAGAGGAGGAAGACGAAGAGAAGAAGGTGCCTTCTTCAGTGATTAACCCTTAAACTGTCCACACGTAGATATACGTTCACTCGCGTAGCTGACTGAACGTAGATCTATGTTTTTTTCAAATGCTTTTAACCCTTTGACTGTTTCGGACGTATATTTACGTCTTACGAGCCAATGTTTGGACGTATTTATACGCCTAAATTCTAGCGGCTTCAAATGAAGCGGAGAAAGCTGATAGGCCTACATGTGAGAGAATGGGTCTGCGTGGTGGGTGTGCGCAGTATGAAAAAAATCGGGGACCCAGTGGTGTATTGTGGGAGCGCCATGTTTGTAGTCCTTGTTCACCATGCCTGGCGGTAAGAAGTACCTCACTCCCCGGCGAATTGGAGGCCTTCTCTTCCCAAGTGATAGTTCTAACAGCGATGGAAGTGCCAGTGAAAGTGAATTCCATGGTTTTCAAGAGGGTGTGACCGAAAGCAGTGCCCAGGATAACATAATTAGTGATGAAAACCCAGATGACCCACAGCCTTCCACCTCTGGTGCTGGGCCGTCTCATTCACGTTCACCTGTACCAGAACGGAAGAGGAAACTATTTCAACGTGTAGAAGACTCTGATGTGAGCAGTGTAAGTGATGATGACAAGTGATTTCAAAGCTATTGAAAGCAGTTCTAGTGGCGACAGTGAGGAGATTATTCTCCAGTGAAGCGGCAGTATGTACGACGCAACATGCGTTCTGGTAGTGTGCCATATGCTATTCCAAGGAAAAGGAGTAAATCTCAGAGTACATCTCTTGGCCCTACACCACGAATTGATAGTGAAGATGACGATATTGT
>WNWK01058284.1:0-10501 GCA_009830355.1 Cherax destructor | reverse complement strand
CCACTAACAACCCTCCTAAAACCCTTTTGACCCCTTTTTTAAACCGACCTCCAAATTTCCCAAATCCACCCCCATTATATTCACACCACACATTGTTTCCCGGACATGACACTCCACGCCCCAGCCCCCCCCCTCGTTAACACCATCACCCATCCCCACACTCCATATAAAAAAGTCGGGCAAAACCTATCCCTCATACAGGGGATTTTACCCTGGAAAAGGGTTCTTCTCCAGCCCTTGGGAAGTGTTTCCACTCCCCTTTTCCCCCCTCATCAATTCTATGATTCCCCCTCACCCTTTCAAAACCCATCCGCCGACATTTTCCACTCCCAAATATCTGAATACTTCCCTTCCCCCATATTTCCCCCCAACCGGGGAATCCACCCCGGTTTTTTTTTTGTTTCCTTATAAACCTACTTTTTCCTATATTCACTTTAAATTTTCTTTTTTTACACACCCACCTTCACCCAAATTCCCTCTGCAGTTTTCCCCAAAACCCCCAGAAACAGTGTCATCAGAAAAAAGGCCGTAAACCCCCATTTTGTATTTGCCTTATTTTTTAGCCCAACACCCTTAAGCCCCCGCATTCATTTCTTTAAACCCCATCTATAAAAAATTTTGAAAAACCCAGGGGAAACACACACCCCTTTCTAAGGCCCTTTTTTACGGGGAAATTTCCCCCCCTTCCTACCCCTTTTTAACCTGAGCCTCACTATCCTCAAAAAACCCCACTGTTTTCCAGAAACCTTTCCCCCCATTCCATTTCCCTGAAACATCTGCCAAATTGCCCCCTTATCTCCCTTCATATGTTTTTTCCAAACCAAAAATGCCAAAAAACATTTTTCCCCTTTCCAAAATTTCACCTATATGTTTCACTGTAAACATTTGGGTCTACACACCCCCTCCCTTTTCCCTAAACCCCCTTTTTTGTCTTCTGTTATTTGTTTTTGTTTTACCCTTTTTTTAAAAATTAACTCTCCCAAACATTTTCCAAAACATTTAACAGATTTTTCCCCTTATATTTTAATTTTTGTCCCTTTGGGCCTTTATAAAAAGGGGAAAATAACTTTCGGGCCCCCCTGGCCTTTTTTTCCCCCATACTTTTTATTAAATAATAAAAACCACCCAAAAATTTAAACCCCCAACCGTTTTTAACATTTTTTATTTTTTTTCCATAAATCCCAGCGTTACCCCCTTTCTTTCTCCCCACTGCCTCAAGAACCCCCCCTCCCCACAACTGGCTTTCCACACCCCTTTACAAGATCCCTTTTCTCCCTTTTTTACACTTTTAAATCAATTCCCCTTCCACCATTTTAAAAAACCTCAAAATATTTTTCCCCATTTTCCCCGATCCCTTTCTAATTTCCCCAAATTTAATAACTCTTCTCCTTTTTTTAACCCCTCCATTTGTTTCAGGTTTCCTAAACCCCTTAAATCCTTTAAAAATTTTTTCTTATTTTCAAAAAAAATTTGCTGATAACATTCACCCACTCTTCATTTTTCCCTTTTTTTTTACATTTTTCACCACTTTTAAACCCTTTTTTTTTTCTCCATATATTTTTTTTCCCCCTTTTCCTCACTTCTACTTTGAAAAAACCCATTCCCAACTTTTCCCCCTTTCTTCTCTTTTTCATAAACACCCCCAATGCTTTTTCCCCCCGCACCCACTCCCCTTTAAAACCACAAACTTCTGCTGAACACTTAACACTACATTTTTAAATCTACCCCCCCATACATTTTGACCCATTGCCCCCTCCCCCAGCCTATCTATCCTCCAATAGTTGTTTATATCTTACCCTAACTGCCTCCTCTTTTAGTTTATAAACCTTCACCTCTCTTTACTTACTGATTCTATTTTCCTTGTATCCCATCTACCTTTTACTCCCACTGTAGCTATAACTAAAAAGTGATCTGATATATCTGTAGCCCCTCTATAAACATGTACATCCTGAAGTCTACTCAACAGTCTTTTTATCTACCAATACATAGTCCAACAAACTACTGTCATTACGCCCTACATCATATCTTGTATACTTATTTATCCTCTTTTTCTTAAAATATGTATTACCTATAACTAAACCCCTTTCTATACAAAGTTCAATCAAAGGGCTCCCATTATCATTTACACCTGGCACTCCAAACTTACCTACTACACCCTCTCTGCATGTTTCTCCCACTTTAGCATTTAGGTCCCCTACCACAATTACTCTCTCATTTGGTTCAAAAGTTCCTATACATTCGCTTAACATCTCCCAAAATCTCTCTCCTCTACACTCCTCTCTTCTCCAGGTGCATACACGCTATTATGACCCACTTTTCGCATCCGACCCTTATTTTAATCCACATAATCCTTGAATTTACACATTTATATTCCCTCTTTTCCTTCCATAACTGATCCTTCAACATTATTGCTACCCTTCCTTAGCTCTAACTCTCTCAGATACTCCTGACTTAATCCCATACTATTACTATTACAGGGCTCTGGTGGCCTGGTGGCTAAAGCTCCGCTTCACATGACGAGGGTCTGGGTTCGATTCCCATCCACGGTAGAAACATTGGGCGTGTTTCTTTACATGTGTTGTCTATAAATAACAAAAAGGCACAATACCGTGATTGAACAAACACACACAACTCAAGACAATAAAGAGAGGAGCTACGACGCCTCGGCCCGACTTGACTTTGTAAATGGTCCAAGTCGGGCCGAAACGTCGTCGTAAGCTCCTCTCTTTTTATGTGCGGGTTGTGTGTGTAATGTGTTGTCTATGTCCACCTGTCAGAAAATTTGGTACGTGGGTGTTAGTTGACTGGTGTTGGTCGATCCTTGACACTTACCAAATTTTGCTGAAATGCTCAGCATAACAAGTGGGTTTCTATATAGTAGTATGTCGTTGATGTCAGCTAGGCCAGTATACCTTGTTCATGTACTTGTAGAAATAAAGATATTATTACATTATTATTAATATCTCGAGAGACGAGCACATATTACTTACCACAGAGGTCCAGTCATAAGTCCAAGGCTTTGTTAAACGAATACCTCGCTAAGCGAGGAGAAGCTATACAGTGGACCCCCGAGTATCGTAAGGCTCGTATACCGTAAAACTCGTGTTATGTAGCTTTTTTCAATTTCGTGTATCGTAAATGGACTCGTGTATCGTAACGTATTAGACCTGTCTGCCTGCTCTGCGCCTGCCCTGCGCCTGCGCAGGACGCCATTGAAGCGTTGTTTACCATTGAGAGAACATTACCCAGCACACTCTTTCAAACATTCACAATACATTTGGTGTCTTTTTTGGTGGTTTAGTGATTGTCACTGTGAAATAAGTCACCATGGGTCCAAAGAAACTTCACAAGTCGATAAAGGCTATAGCACCAGCCAGTGATAAAGTGTAGCAATGGAAATAAGTCACTCTGTCTGACTTTTTTGGGTTATCCTAGGTTTTCTACACATATGCTGCTATGTATGATAATCTATGTATAAATGGATTTGTGTATACCTGAATAAACTTACTTTAAATAAGTTGAGCAATTAATCGATAGAAAATGGCGACTCAAAACTTAACTTCTACAATGTTTGAGATTATAGGGACACTGAAAAGAATGCGTACTGTGCCACCAAGTGTAAGTGTAAGTATTTCTTATTTATGTGTGAATATTTCTTATTTATAAATTAAAGTGTAAATATTTTTATTTATAAATTAAAGTGTAAATGTTTCTTATTTATAAATTATGCACATTGTTTGTGTGATAGTGGTGGTGTCTTTCTGGTGAAACCGACTACCACCACGGCTTATGGTCAGGGGGCCCTATAACCAACAATAACACAAGACACTCCACCAGTTCTTAGATACGTACTGACATGTTTTATTCATTCTAGAGTTTATATCATGTTCTATGTTATTAATATTATTTATTATGTCATATTAGATGAATTGTGCTAGATAAATAAGCCGCAGAGTTCATATTAGTGTTGTATTGAAGGGCTATCTTGTCCTGCCTCCAAACAAACTCTCCTGACTCTCTCATACACCAACAAGATTCTTCAGTAAAGGTAAAACTGATTCAAATGTTCATTTATCCATTAAAATTCGTGCTTTATATTTATTTCTCATTGTTTTCTGTATGTAAAACTAAAGTATTTATTCTTTAAAAAAATGAATTTTTGGTGAAATTTTTTGGGTGAAAACGGATTAATTGTATTTACATTATTTCTTATGGGAAATAAGGTTTCGAATTACGTAATTTTCTTTTTAAGTAATAGCTGGATGATTATGGGGTGCATAATAAAGATATCAAACTAACTATGTGTATGTGTGTGTGTCTATATGTATGTGTATATGTATATGTGTGTGTGTGTGTGTGTGTGTGTGTGTGTGTGTGTGTGTGTGTGTGTGTGACCCAACAATTAAAATTTGCACCAATAACTCATTACAGTTGTGGCCGGGTGTAGACTAATTGTTACGGCCCCCTACCTAACAATGGGAGTTAGGTTAGTTACCTTACCGGCCGGCAGTCAAGGGGTTACGTCATCAGACCTGATGTTTGACTTCCGAGCCGGCTAGACCGACAGTGTCCACCAGACTCTCCTATAGAGAGTGAATACCAGACTCTCATATTGAGTGTTAACCTGACTCTTCCATATGCACTTTGGAGAGTGTACCTGCACTTTGGAGAGTGTACCTGCACTTTGGAGAGTGTACCTGCACTTTGGAGAGTGTACCTGCACTTTGGAGAGTGTACCTGCACTTTGGAGAGTGTACCTGCACTTTGGAGAGTGTACTTGCACTTTGGAGAGTGTACCAGACTCTCCCTGGAGAATGTACCTAGACTCTCCCTGGAGAATGTACCTAGACTCTCCCTGGAGAATGTACCTAGACTCTCCCTGGAGAATGTACCTAGATTCTCCCTGGAGAATGTACCTAGACTCTCCCCTGCACTTGGAGAATGTACCTAGATTCTCCCCTGCACTTGGAGAATGTACCTAGACTCTCCCCTGCACTTGGAGAGTGTATTGTGTGACACTGTTGTGGTGTCAGGACTCATCAGGGTGTAGTGACAACTGGTGGCACGACACAAGTGGAATAATCGTGTGATTTTTGTGTTGGTGTCGGATGACGTGGTGACAAGGTTTTTAGAGACGGAGTCGTGACACAGGGGGCGTGCCATGTGGTACAGAGAAGGTGTCGTGGGACACAAGCGAAGGAGTGTTGTGTAACACAGACACAAGGGTGTCTTGAGGACACGGTAGAGAATGAGTGTCATGACTAGAGGATTGGTGGTGTCGTGTGTGGCATGATGTTGGCAGCGACGTCTGACACGGCTCTTAATTTTATGATTGTTTTACTTGTGCTAATTTTACTACGTTTTAAATTGTTATAAAATGTGTATAAAGAGATATATGATTTTACACAGATAATATGTGTATGCACCTGGAGAAGAGAGGAGTGTAGAGGAGAGAGAGAGATTTTGGGAGATGTTAAGCGAATGTATAGGAACTTTTGAACCAAATGAGAGAGTAATTGTGGTAGGGGACCTAAATGCTAAAGTGGGAGAAACATGCAGAGAGGGTGTAGTAGGTAAGTTTGGGGTGCCAGGTGTAAATGATAATGGGAGCCCTTTGATTGAACTTTGTATAGAAAGGGGTTTAGTTATAGGTAATACATATTTTAAGAAAAAGAGGATAAATAAGTATACAAGATATGATGTAGGGCGTAATGACAGTAGTTTGTTGGACTATGTATTGGTAGATAAAAGACTGTTGAGTAGACTTCAGGATGTACATGTTTATAGAGGGGCTACAGATATATCAGATCACTTTTTAGTTATAGCTACAGTGGGAGTAAAAGGTAGATGGGATACAAGGAAAATAGAATCAGTAAGTAAAAGAGAGGTGAAGGTTTATAAACTAAAAGAGGAGGCAGTTAGGGTAAGATATAAACAACTATTGGAGGATAGATGGGCTAGTGAGAGTGTAGGCAATGGGGTCGAAAATGTATGGGGTAGATTTAAAAATGTAGTGTTAGAGTGTTCAGCAGAAGTTTGTGGTTACAGGCGAGGGTGCGGGAGGGAAGAGGAGCGATGGTGGAATGATGATGTAAAGAGAGTAGTAAGGGAGAAAAGTTAGCATATGAGAGGTTTTTACAAAGTAGAAGTGATGCAAGGAGGGAAGAGTATATGGAGAGAAAAAGAGAGGTTAAAAGAGTGGTGAAGCAATGTAAAAGAGAGCAGATGAGAGAGTGGGTGAGATGTTATCAGCAAATTTTGTTGAAAATAAGAAAAAGTTTTGGAATGAGATTAATAAGTTGAGGAAGCCTAGAGAACAAATGGATTTGACAGTTAAAAATAGGAGAGGAGAGTTATTAAATGGAGAGTTAGAGGTATCGGGAAGATGGAGAGAATATTTTGAGGATTTGTTAAATGTTGATGAAGACAGGGAAGCTGTGATTTCGTGTAGGGCAAGGAGGAATAACATCTTGTAGGAGTGTGGAAGAGCCAGTTGTGGGTGTAGGGAAGTTCGTGAGGCAGTGGGTAGAATGAAAGGGGTAAGGCAGCTGGGATTGATGGGATAAAGATAGAAATGTTAAAAGCAGGTGGGGATATAATTTTGGAGTGGTTGGTGCTATTATTTAATAAATGTATGGAAGAGGGTAAGGTACCTAGGGATTGGCAGAGAGCGTGTATTTTCCTTTGTATAAAGGCAAAGGGGACAAAAGAGAGTGCAAAAATTATAGGGAATAAGTCTGTTGAGTGTACCTGGTAAAGTGTATGGTAGAGTTATTATTGAAAGAATTAAGAGTAAAACAGAAAGCAGGATAGCAGATGAACAAGGGGCTTTAGGAAAGGTAGGGGTGTGTAGACCAAGTGTTTACAGTGAAACATATAGGTGAACAGTATTTGGATAAGGGTAAAGATGTTTTTGTGGCATTTATGGATTTGGAAAAGGCGTATGATAGGGTAGATAGGGGGCAATGTGGCAGATGTTGCAGGTGTATGGAATAGGAGGAAGGTTACTGAAAGCAGTGAAGAGTTTTTATGAGGATAGTGAGGCTCAGGTTAGAGTGTGTAGGAGGAAGGGACTATTTCCCAGTAAAAGTGGGCCTTAGACAAGGATGTGTGATGTCACCGTGGTTGTTCAATATATTTATAGATGGGGTTGTAAGAGAAGTGAATGCGAGGGTCTTGGCAAGAGGTGTTGGGCTAAAAGATAAAGAAGCAAATACAAAGTGGGAGTTGTCACAGTTGCTTTTTGCTGATGACACTGTGCTTTTGGGAGATTCTGAAGAGAAGCTGCAGAGGTTGGTGGATGAATTTGGTAGGGTGTGTAAAAGAAGAAAATTGAAAGTGAATATAGGAAAGAGTAAGGTGATGAGGATAACAAAAAGAATAGGTGACGAAAGATTGGATATCAGATTGGAGGGAGAGAGTATGGAGGAGGTGAATGTATTCAGATATTTGGGAGTGGACATGTCGGCGGATGGGTCTATGAAGGATGAGGTGAATCATAGAATTGATGAGGGGAAAAGGGTGAGTGGAGCACTGAGTCTGTGGAGACAAAGAACCTTGTCCATGGAAGTAAAGAGGGAATGTATGAGAGTATAGTTATACCAACGCTCTTATATGGGTGTGAAGCATGGGTGATGAATGTTGCAACGAGGAGAAGGCTGGAGGCAGTGGAGATGTCATGTCTGAGGTCAATGTGTGGTGTGAATATAATGCAGAGAATTCGGAGTTTGGAAATTAGGAGGAGGTGCGGGATCACCAAAACGATTGTCCAGAGAGCTGAGGAGGGGTTGTTGAGGTGGTTTGGACATGTAGAGAGAATGGAACGAGACAGAGTGACTTCGAGAGTGTATAAATCTGTAGTGGAGGGAAGGCGGGGTAGGGGTCGGCCTAGGAAAGGTTGGAGGGAGGGGGTAAAGGAAGTTTTGTGTGCGAGGGGCTTGGACTTCCAGCAAGCATGTGTGAGCGTATTTGATAGGAGTGAATGGAGGCATATGGTTTTTAATACTTGACGTGCTGTTGGAGTGTGAGCAAAGTAACATTTATGAAGGGATTCAGGGAAACCGGCAGGCCGGACTTGAGTTCTGGAGATGGGAAGTACAGTGCCGGCACTCTGAAGGAGGGGTGTTAATGTTGCAGTTTTATAACTGTAGTGTAAAGCACCCTTCTGGCAAGACAGTGATGGAGTGAATGATGATGAAAGTTTTTCTTTTTCGGGCCACCCTGCCTTGGTGGGAATCGGCCGATGTGTTAAAAAAAAAAAAAAAAAAAAAAAAAATATGTTATACAGATTTATGTTTTTATATTAATAATATATATATATATATATATAATAAATATCTGAAATATGAGATTTTATTAGTTATCCCAAACAGTCAGTTTATTACAAATGGTATATTTTTGTTGTAATACTAATAGATTGCTCATTGCTTTATAATTTGTTCATGATTGCAACCATGTATAGACGTAAGTAAATTTACTTACTTACATGATTCATTACCTTGTAACTAGTGAATTCATTACCTTTGTACCTTGTTCAGCTATCAAAACTTTGGGGCCCAGTTTCTGGACCCTTTATACCTCTGTAATCTGCAAATACCTTTGTAACTTGTCATGATTGTGACCAGATCCATCTGAGTTCATTACCTTTGTAACTTGCTCAGCTATCAAACTTTGAGGTCCAGTCCCTGGACCCATTATGTACCTCTGTAATCTTTTGACTACCACCCACAGGATGGGTATGGGGTGCATAATAAAGATATCAAACTAAGTACAGTGGTACCCCGACTTACGATGTTATCATTTTACGTTATTTTCGATAACCGATATTTATAACGTAAGAAATTTGACTGTGACTTACGATGTTTGCTTCGTCTAACGACATTCGTACCGGACGTGTCCGCTTGGCGCCCAGCTGAGCGCGCACTCCAGGGAGCGTCAGTGTGCTATTGTTTACAAGTGAGAGCGACCACCCACCCACACCCACGCATTCATACCAGTATATTGTCATTATTCCACTGTTTTTAGTGCTTGCAACTGCTAAATAAGCCACCATGGGCCCCAAGAAAGCTCCTAGTGCCAAGCCTGTGGTAAAGAATGTGCAGGAGTGAAGCATTTATGCAGGGAGTGTAGCATTTATGCAGGGAGTGTAGCAGGCATGCAGGGAGTGTAGCAGGCATGCAGGGAGTGTAGCAAAGATGCAGAGAGTGTAGCAGGGATGCAGGGAGTGTAGCAGGCATGCAGGGAGTGTAGCAGGCATGCAGGGAGTGTAGCAAAGATGCAGGGAGTGTAGCAGGATGCAGGGAGTGTAACAGGGATGCAGGGAGTGTAGCAAGGATGCAGGGAGTGTAAAAGCAGGGAGTGTAGCAAGGATGCAGGGAGTGTAGCAAGGATGCAGGGAGTGTAGCAAGGATGCAGGGAGTGTAGTAGGCATGCAGGAGTGTAGCATTCATGCAGGGAGTGTAGCATTCATGCAGGGAGTGTAGCATTCATGCAGGGAGTGTAGCATTCATGCAGGGAGTGTAGCATTCATGCAGGGAGTGTAGCATTCATGCAGGGAGTGTAGCATTCATGCAGGGAGTGTAGCATTCATGCAGGGAGTGTAGCATTCAAAGAAAAAGGCCAGTAACCCCCAGAAAAGAACTTGGTACCTGCAGTGTTAATGGAAGGGGATTCCCCTTCCAAGCACTAGCATACTACTCCACCTTCTCCCCTCCTCCCGTCCTCCACACATCAACAACTCTTCAATAAATGTAAGTGACATGTTATTGTACAATATTTACATGTGTATTTAGGTATTCTTTATTAAATTCTGTATTATTTAATGTCAAAAAGTTCTAAAAAATATTTTATTTAACTACTTTTGGAAGTTTTGGACGGATTAAATTTATTTCCATTATTTCTTATGGGGAAAATTGATTCGTGTAACGATTGTTTCGCCTTAAAATATGCCCTCTCTGACGGATTAATATCGTAAGTCGGGGTACCACTGTAATAGCTCCTGGAACGGATTAATTACGATAGTCGAGGGACCACTGTATATGCCTTTTTTAGACCTACCTCTATTGATCACTTAATATATGATATTATAAACATGATATTAGGCTTTTATATGCATTTTAAAGTGAAAACATGTACGTCATAAGAATTTGATTTTGAATAAATTACACACATTATCCAACATATATTACTGGCAAATAATAAATATTAGATAGATAAACCCCGCTCCTCTTGTGTTCTGAATTCTTAACACTCCAAAAAGTGAAACAAATTTGAATATCCAAAAAGTGCTCATGATGAATCAATGGAATTTGACTTTTTTGTGTTATCCTAGGTAATGTACAAGTAAAAAAAAATTCAACAAACGGGCTATATCCCACCGAGGCAGGGTGATCTAAAAAGAAAAGCAATTTTCTCTTTTTAAATTTAGTAATGTATACAGCATAAGGGTTTAGTAGGCCCTTGCTCTTGGCATTTTAGTTTCCTGTTATGATATGCATTACTT
>WNWK01058283.1:0-10501 GCA_009830355.1 Cherax destructor | reverse complement strand
AGACCGCAGACAGAGTATAGGCTAGGTGGCCAAAGACGCAAACGAAGCAACATCAACCAGATAACTGCTGCAGATATGGGCGCCTGGCAAACCTGAGAATAGCTTCAGATACCCTATGGAATCGTTCAAGACTTGACACCGTTTATGTCAGGCCCATACGGAGTATGCAGAACAGTTTGGAACCCACGCCTGGTCAAGCACGTCAAGAAATTAGAGAAAGTGCAAAGGTTTCAACAAGGCTTTTCCAGAGCTGGGGATTCCTAGAAGAAAGGTTAAGGGAAATCGGCCTGGTGACCTGGAGGAAGAGAAGGATGTTTAGAAATGGGACAAGAAACAAGGGGTCACAATTGAAAGTTGAAGACTCAGATGAGCGAGATGTTAGGAAGTATTTCTTTAGTCATAGAGTTGTCAGGAATTGGGAATAGTCTGGCAAATGTAGAGGACGGGAACTATACATAGTTTTAAGACGAGATGTCATAAAGCTCATGGAGCAGGGGAGAGGACCCAGAGCTGATCCATGCAACCACAATTAGTGAGTACAGGGTTATTTACAGTAGGCAAAGTCAGGTATTTTTCGAGAATTTTGGTACCACTATGGATAAAATACTTTGACATTTCTAAGTGAGTTGTCTCTGACTTCATTAATTTTACTGATCCAGTACAAAAAGGAAGGTGTGGCAACTGTTCATCTGGCAAAGTTTAATTTAGTTTGGTCAATTTGGTGGTGATGATTTAAGTTCCCAGATTAGATTAGATTAGATTTGCCACCAAAGTGGCTAGTTTATTGTGCACCCCATATCCATCCTGTGGACGGTAGGCAAGAGCATATGGATACACAAAAGGCCTAGGGAATTAGGCCCAAAGGGGCACAATTGACATTTGGGTTTATATCTCATTTAATTATTGTTACAAGAAATTTAGGAAATTTGTTATACAAATGGTATCTTATTTCATGAATAAGATATCTTGACATGTCACAAGGTTATTATATTGTCTATCTCTATATTCCTCAATAAGTGCACAATTACACATAGTGTTCAAGACAGCGACCATATGCCTGATCACAAATTTGCATTTAGTTTGATCATCATCTGTTTCCCCCCAAACTGCCAGAAGTACTTGAGCCGCCTAAGCCTGGCCACTCAACATCAGTCAGTCTGTTCACATTGCAAGTTGCCCACAAACACCCATCGTGCTCGCATTATCATGAGACAGATAGGAGTTCATGGGAATTAGATTTGGATTTATATCTACAGTTCACTTTTGTTAAAGCAAATTTAGGGAATTTTTTGAATGTGGTATCCACCCACTAATAAGATATCTTGACATGTCACATAGGTTATTATACTGTCTATTCATATTCCTCAATAAGTGGACAATTCAGCAATAGTGTTCAAGACAGTGACCATATGCCTGATCACATAATTTGCATTTAGTTTGATCATCATCTGTGTCTCCCAAACTGCCAGAAGTACTTGTAGCCGGAAGCCTGGCCACTACAACATCAGTCAGTCTGTTCACATTGCAAGTTGCTCCATAAACATACTTATCTACATTCATGTTATCATAGTGGGTTATAGATCTACTCAGGCTTCTAACTGCATTCCTATAGCTATCATTTTCATTATTTATTTCTCTCCTAATATTATTCCTAATGCTAGACACAGATATACCAAAGTTATATTCTACATTTTCCTTATGGGTGCTCTTCTTGGCTAACATATCAACTTTATCATGAAGGAGTAATCCAACGTGTGACGGAATCCATAGCAAATGTACTTTAATTCCTTTGTCCCGATTTTTGAGTATCTATACCTGGCTTCTCAATGAGCATGCTGTTAGAGTCATTATATGAGTCAAGAGCCTTCAATGATGACATAGAATCAGTAATGATGATAGAGTCAAGCTCAGTGTCATAAGTTAGCTTTAGTGCCATTAGGATTGCAAACAATTCAGTTTGCGTGTAGACACCCAGTTGTTAATTCTTATGCCTAGTTAAAAAAAAAAGTTCCAGAGATACTGGTAACCCAGCCAGAGCCGTGTTACCAGTCACGTCTATACACGATCTAACATGCCTATGTCCTCCACAGATCCCCTGACCCAGAGATGCGCTTCACGCTGAGTCGCGCCGAGATCTCACAGCTGGACTCACGGATATATAAGTTGACCCGATCTGGAAGTGCTGTACCAGCTGGCTGACCAGCTGATGCCGGATCAACGAGGTTAGGCCCTACACAGCCAACCAGATGGTCAACTCCATCACAGCTGGAGATGACAGGTGGATCCTCGTTGCTATGTTGCTTGGCCTGCATGTGGGGTGATGGGGTGTTGTTGTTGTTGTTGCTGTTATTGCTACTGTTGTTGTTGCTATTGTCGTTGTTTAAGCAAAATAAAAAAAAGGTCAGAAAAATTTAAGAGCGTTCTGACACGTCAAGAATCTACTATAACAGAGGACTTGTTATATTATCACATGGTAACCACAAGGAGACTGAGACGCCACGAAAACGATAACTAGTTACAACAAACATCAAACTTGTTAGTGGAGAAAGACAAAAGTTCTCTTATAGATCGAAAAAACGAAATTTGCGAAAAATACTTGAGAAAATTAAAAAAACATGTGAAAATATTTTGATCTGTTCACGTATTAGCGAAGGCAACAACATTAAGAAAACATCTTCAATGTGGCAAAACAGTTTACCTGGAGTTTACCTGGAGAGGGTTTCGGGGTCAACGCTCCTAGGGCTCAGTCTGAGACCAGGCCTCATGGTGGATCAGGGTCTGATCAACCAGGCTGTTACTGCTGGTCGCACGCAAACTGACGTACGAACCACAGCCCGGTTAGTCAGGTGCCTGTCAGGTGCTTTAGGTGCCTGTCCAGTGCCTTCTTGAAGACAGCCAGGGGTCTATTGGAAATCCCCCATATGTGTGCTGGAAGGCAGTTGAACAGTCTTGGGCTCCGGACACTTATAGTGTTGTCTCTAAATGTACCGTGGCGCCACTGCTTTTCATCGGGAAAATGTTGCATCTCCTGAGGAGTTTTCTGACGATTTTGAAAATTATACACAAACAAGTCAAATACTTTTTCTAGTAAAGTTTTTAGATCAAGATACATTTTAGTAAACTTTACACCAGCTGCTACCTAGGAGGTCTACCTGGGGAGAATTCCAGGGGTCAACGCCCCGCGGCCCGTCCGTGACCAGGCCTCTTGTTGGACCAGAGCCCGATCAACCAGGCTGTTACTGCTGGCCGCACGCAGTCCAACGTACGAACCACGGCCCGGCTGATCAGGTACCGACTTGAGGTGCCTGTCCAGTGCCTGCTTGAAGACAGCCAGGGGCTTGTTGGTAATCCCCTGATGTATGCTGGGAGGCAGTTGAACAATCTTGGGCCCTCACACTTATTGTGTTGTCCCTCAACGTGCTAGTGGCACCCCTGCTCTTCATTGGGGAATGTTACATCGCCTGCCGAGTCTTTTTTCTTTCGTAGGAGTGATTTTTGTGTGCAAGTTTGGTACTAAGCCCCGAGAATTTTCCATGTGTATAATAATGTATTCTCCCGCCTGCGTTCTAGAGAGACAGGTTTAGGAACTCAAGCGTTCCCAGTAGTTGAGGTGGTTTATCGCACTTATGCGTGCCGTGAAGGTTCTCTGCACATTTTCAAGGTCAGCAATTTCACCCGCCTTGAAAGGTGCAGTTAGTGTGCAGCAATATTCCAGCCTAGATAGAACAAGCGATCTGTAAGTGTCAACATGGGCTTGGCATCCCTGGTTTTGAAGGTTCTCATTATCCATCCTGTCATTTTTCAGCAGATGCAATTGCTACATTGTTATGGTCCTTGAAGGTGAGATCCTCTGGACATGAACACTCCCAGGTCTTTGACATTAGTTTCGCCTTTTATTGTGTGGTTGGGAAATTTGTTTTGTACTCCGATGAGATTTTAATTTCTTCACGTTTTCCGTATCTGAGTAATTGAAATTTTCATCATTGAACTTCATATTGTTTTCTGCAGCCCATTTAAAGATTTGGTTTATGTCTGCTTGGGGTCTTGCAGTGTCTTCAACGGTGGACACTGTCATACAGATTCGTGTCATCTGCAAAGGAAGACACAGCACTGTGGCTTATATCCCTGTCAATGTCTGATATGAGGATGAGGAATAGGATGGAGCAAGTACTGTGCCTTGTGGAACAGAGCTTTTCACAGTAGCTGCCCAGACTTTACTCTGTTGACTACTACTCTTGTGTTCTATGTGTTGGGAAATTATAAATCCATCTACCAACTTTTCCTGTTATTCCTTTATCACGCATTTTGTGTGCTATTACACCATGGTCACACTTGTCAAAGGCTTTTGCAAAACCTGTGTATATAACATCTGCATTCTGTTTATCTTCAGAGCATCCAGGACCTTGTCGTAGTGGTCCAGTAGTTGGGACAGACAGGAGCGGCCTGCTCAAACCCATGCTGTCCTGGGTTGTGCAATTGATGGGTATCAAGATGGGTGGCGATCTTGCTTCTTAGAACCCTTTCAAAGATTTTTATGATATGGGACGTTAGCGCAATTGGTCTGTAGTTCTTTGCTATTGCTTTACTGCCCCTTTGTGGAGCGGGGCTATGTCTGTTGTTTTTAGTAGCTGGGGACGATCCCAGTGTCCATGCTCCTCTCCATAGGATGTTAAAAGCATGTGATAGGGGCTTGCAGTTCTTGATGAACACGGAGTTCCATGAGTCTGGGCCTGGAGCGGAGTGCATGGGCATGTCATTATTGCCTTTTCAAAGTCATTTGGCGTAGTGATGATGTCAGAAAGGCATGCGTCTGTCAAGTTCTGTGGCACTCTCATGAAAAAATCATTTAGGTTTTCGTTTTTCAGTCTGGTTAGTGGCTCTAAAGACTGAGTCATACTGGGATTTAAGTAACTCACTCATTTCCTTGCTGTCATCTGTGTAGGACCCATCCGGTTTAAGTAGGGGCCCAATACTGGTTGTTGTTCTCGACTTTGTTTTTGGGCTGGGAAAAGAAATACTTAGGGTTTCTTTCAATTTATTTATGGCTCTTAGTTCTTCCCGTGTCTCTTGATTCCTATAAGATTCCTTTAGTTTTAATTGATGTTTGCTATTTCTCTGACTAGTGTCTCCCTACGTATTTCAGAGATATTGGCCTTTCCTGTAGCCGCTCCGTTATTCTGTGCCTTCTGCCTGTATAGGGAGCGCCTCTCTTTTCTAGTTTGCATCTTCTCCTCCTTTTCCTTAAGGGAATTTGCCTTGAGCAAACCTCAAGTACCACAGAGTTAATTTGTTCAAGACATAGGTTGGGATCCGTGATGCTTAGGCAATCTTCCCAGTTTATATCATTTAGATTTGGGTTTACTTGGTCCCACCTTATGTTTTTGTTATTGAAGTTGAATTTGAGAAAGCCCTCACGGCTGATCACATTTTGTTGATCTGGAGCCCCGCATGCATGTCTGGACCTCTATTATGTTGTGATCTGAGTATATTGTTTTTGATATGATGACATTTCGTATCAGATCATCATTGTTGGTGAAGATGAGGTCCAGCGTATTCTCTAATCTTGTGGGCTCTACTATTTGCGGGTTTAAGGTGAACTTGGTGCAGAGATTTAAAAGTTCATGCATGTGTGAATTTTCATCTGAGCTGCCTCCTGGTGTTATCTCTGCTACCACATTGTTTGTAATGTTCCTCCATTTTGGGGTCTGAGGTTGAAATCCCCAGTAGCAAGATGTTGGGGGCAGGAGCTGGAAGATGGTCAAGTGTCCCACATGTCCGCCGGGAGGGGTTGTTTTTTCCTTAGATTTGGCATGAGAAGAGTTTTTTTTTCAATTTTTATGGCTTTTAGTTCTTCCTGTGATTCTTGTCTCCTGTAAGATTCCTTCAGTTTAATTTCGATATTTGCAATTTCATTAACCAGTGCCTTCCTTCGTATTTCAGATATATTAGCCCCTCTCAGCAGCTCTGTGAATCTTCCCTTCGTCTGTATAGGGAGCGCTTCTCTTTCTACTTTCTTTTCTTAATGGAGTGTGCCTTGAACAGATCTCAAGAACCAGAGTTCATTTTTTCTAGGCAAAGGTTCGGATCTTGTTGTTTAGGATATCTTCCCCAGCATGTTTTATTTATCATATGGTTGACTTGTTCCCATTGTATGTTTTTGTTATTGAAATTGAATTTTGTGAAGACAACCATGACTGATCACATTTTGCTGGTCAGGAGCCCTGTGCATACATGTCTGTACCTCTATTATGTTGTGATCTGAGTGTATTGTCTTTCATACGGTTATATTTCTCGTATCAGATCGTCGTTGTTAGTGAAGATGAGATCCAGCGTATTTTAGTCTCGTAGGCTCTAATATTTTGCTGGTTTAATGAATTTGGTGTCATATGTGTGTGTGAATTTTCATCTGAGCTGCCTCCTGGGGTGGTCTCTGATAGAATATTATTTGCTACACTCCTCCATTTTACCATTTTAGGTGTCTCAAGTTGAAATCTTCCAGTAGTAAGATGTTTGGGGCAGGAGTTGGGAGATTTTCCAGACAGGGGGTCAATTTTCAAAAGCTGTTCCTGGAATTGCTGGAAGTTGCGTCTGGAGGCTTGTATACCACCACAATGACAAGGTTTTGGTTTTCAATCTTTACTGCCAAAACTTCAACTACATCATTTGAGGTTTTAGTAGTTCTGAGCAAATGAGTGACTTGTAATGTACAGGCCAACCCCCCTTGTTGCCTGTTTAGTCTGAATAAAAGTTATAACCTGGGATCCATATTTCGTTGTCATAATGATCCTTTATGTGGGTCTCAGAAAGCTACAAACATTGCTTTGACTTGAGCAGTCCCTTGATGTAAGGGATTTTATTGTTTGTTAACGGCTTTAGACCCTGTTATGTTTGCAAAGACAAATGTCGTTATATTGGTGGAATTTAGTTTTTTTATTTGCTGGCTCTAATATCTGTTGTTCTGGAGTGGGATGGTCAAAGGCATGTCCCACCTGTTTTACCAGATATACAGTGCCTGCAGATACCCAAGCCATAGAATTTGCATAGATTGGAGTTCTTGTGCTAGGATTTATTGCAGCTGCGCCCCGCTGGTAGAGCATTTTTTTTGTCTCCCTCTACCTACCACCCCTGTATGGACATCAGTGCTTCCATTAGGTTTGCTGGTACTGTGTCAACACTATTCCCTGAGGCCTCATCCCCTTTTGTTCCATCTCCAGCAGTACCGCTATTTTGTACCTCTGTAAGTTGAATAGCATTGTCTTTACTTGTTTCAACACCAGGACCAATATCTTTTTTGTTCACTGTCCTCCAGGAGAAAGCTTGCCCCTGTCGTCCAAGACAGCCCCGTCCAACCCACCCATTTTATTTTCCCAGCTGTCATACCATGCTGACATGTCTTCCAAGAAAGGATCTTTTTATTGGTGTTCTTGTCTTTTAATATGTGGTATGTGGTCATGTAGCTCCCAACACTGTTTTTTTACCTTCTAATTTATTTATATATGGTTTAACATTCTAGCTATCCTAGTGCCAATGATAATCAAAGACAGATCATACATTTGAAGAAAATTTCTTTGCATATCCGAGGATGGCTTGTGTGACTAATAGAAATTTATGGTGTCCCCCCCTTCAAGTGGCCCCCGGGCCATACCTGCCATACCCTATGTACGCCACTGTAGACATGTTTTCCATAACACCCGCCACATTCTCCTCCCGTTGGGATACCAGCCAGAGGTATATCAGTACAACCCGCCAAAATTTAAATTCTGGACCCGGGCCGCCCTGAATTTAGGACTGACCTTGTAGGTTATAAGCCAAAAACAAACATAAAATATATCCCTTTCTATATAATTAACATGAAGAATAAGGGTCCCAACGTGGCGGGAACAATTCACTAACACATAAGATAAACGAAACCAAGCAATGAATACAAACGTCCTGAAGAAAATAAATAACATCCTTTAATAGATTTCAGCATCGTCTAAAATTTTCTCTCCTGTTATTCCAAAAAAAAGCAATTGAAACTTATTATCACTAAAAAATTTGTGCGTTTTGTACAGCGGGGCGAGTGATTTTGGCCGACCAATACTTGGCCAAGGGTAACGGCGAGGAGCCCACCCTTGGCGCCATAGGAACTGTCACATTGACTTGCCTGGCTGTGGCTTTGAGACCAAGGGGAAGGTGGTGAGCTTCCCTCTGCTCAAACCGGGAAGATTATCCGAGCTCATCTTCAGCCCCCCAGGTAAGTACTCCTATTAGATTTTTATTATTATCATTATATTATTATTATTATTATTATTATTATTATTATTATTATTATTATTATTATTATTTTAAAACTCATTATTATTATTACTCACCTATCCATGTACTGTTCCCCCCCGGACGGTACTACCATTCCACCAGGGACGGTACTCCCCTCCCATCCGGGGAAGTACTACCCTCCCATCCATAAGAACATAAGAAGAAGGAACAATGCAGCAGGCCTACTGGCCCAGGGAGGGACCAAGTCTCCCCCCTTTTTTCCCTTAACTAGTCAGGTCAGGTCACATCCACTTAAGGAAGGAGACATTAGACCCATTAGCACAAGCTAGCGGGTCCAACTCACATCCACCCACACCCACTCATGCATTTATCGAACCTATTTTTAAACTACAAAACGTTTTAGCTTCTATGACGGTACTCGAGAGTTTTTTTTCCCCTCATCCACAACCATTACCAAACCAGTTTTTTAAACCTTTTGAATCTAATTTTTCCAATTAAACCATTGTGCGAGTCCTGTCATGCTAGATATTTTTTGCACGCTATTTACATCCCCTTTATTAATTCCGTTTCCATTTATACACCTCAATCATATCCCCTAATTCTACCCTTTTTAGAGAGTGCAGATTAGGGCCCCCCGTTTATCCTCATAGGGAAGATTTCTGATACATAGGATCAACTTTTATCCCCTTCATACGTTTTCCAGTGCATTTATATCTATTCTTTAAAACGGTGACCAAAACTGTGATGCAATCTAAATGAGGCCTAACCAAGGATAAAGAGTTGAAGAACAACCTGAGGACTTCTATTATTTATGCTTTTTATATGAAACCAAGGGTTCTGTTCATTTATTAAATAACTTATGCACTGTTGTCTTGGTTTTTGATTACTGCTAACCAGAATCCAAATCCTTTTCCAAAGTAATATTAAGATCTGCATTATTTAGTTTATATGTGGATCGTTATTTTCCTGTCCATTGTTTGAACTTTTCATTTATCTATATTAAACTGATCTGCCACTGTCCGCCCACTGCATAAGTCTTTCAAATCTTCCTGGGGGGCTCTAATGTCCTCATTTGAATGAATTGACGGCCTATTTTGGTGTCATCGGCAAACTTGCTTTGTCGCTATTTATTCCCCCATCTATGTCGTTTATGTAGATTTTGAACAACAAGGGGCCCAACACTCCCCCGTGGAACACCCGACGCCTCCTCACTCTAATTTATGCAAACTCTCTGTGCCTATCTGTCGACCATGCCTCATTCCAGGAAAAAAAAAAATTTTTTTTCCATTTCCTTAATTTTCCCCAATAGTCTCTGATGTGGGGCTCCATCAACAGCCTTACAGAAGTCCATATAAAAATATAATATTCAGTACCATGATCTACCTCCTCAAATGCCTTAGTGAAAAAAATAATAATTTCGTAAGGCAGGGAAAGCCCTTTGTAAAACCGTGCTGAGATTTATTAATCAATTTATGCCTTTTAAGATGGCTATGAAGTGCCTCGGGAATTATTGATTCCAAAATTTTCCCCCATGGAGGTTAGGCTTATTGGTCGAGGTGGCTAAGTGGGGATGTTGAAAATATTAAAAAAAGTTTTCTAAATCCCTTTTATTCTTTTGAACCCTTGCATACAGTTCATCAGGGCCTGGGGGGTTTTTTAGGGGGTTTTTAATTTATCTATTTGTCTAATGACCATGTCACTTGTAACTCTAATCCTGCAGTTTATTATCGTCCTTTTTTACATAATTTATTATTTCGGGAAAATCGCTATATCTTCCTGTGTAAAAAAAGAGAGGAAGAAGTGTTAAAAAAATTTAAAATTTCTTTCACTGTCAGTGAGCTGACCCGAGTAACTTTTGAGTGGGCCTATCTTGTCCCTAATCTTACTTCGATAACTGAAAGAATCTTTTGGGTTTTGTCTTTGATTCTCTTGCAACTTTAACCTCATAATCTCTCTTTGCTTTTCTCATTATCTTTTTTTAAATTTTTATCTTTAACTGAATATATTGATTTCTTAACTTCCCTATCCTCTTTTGGGTTCGCCTATATACGCCTTTTTTGACCAATGAGATGTTTTAATCTATTGTTCATCCATTTACGATCATTTTGTTTTATCTGATTTCCTATTTGGGGAAAAAAGTTTCTGAGCAGCTGGAAAAAGTCATATTGGCAACCATCACCACCTACCTGACCCAGAGTCAGGTCATTCCAGTTCAGCCCACCCAGGTAATTTTTCAGTCCTG
>WNWK01058282.1:0-10501 GCA_009830355.1 Cherax destructor | reverse complement strand
TTTTGGGGGGACGGGGAGAGGCGGGGGGTGTTTTGGGGGAGGGGTGGGGGAGAGGGGCGGTTTAGGGGGGGGTGACGGGGAGAGGCAGGGGGGATTTTTGGGGGGGGGGTGACGGGGAGAGGCAGGCGGTTGGGTTTTTTTGGGGGGGGGTGAGGGGAGAGGCAGGCAGGGTTTTGGGGGGGGGTGAGGGGGAGAGGCAGGGGGGTAGTTTATGTGGGAGGGATGAGGGGGAGAGGCAGGCGGGATTTTTGGGAGGGATGAGGGGAGAGGCAGGCGGGGTTTATGGGAGGGATGACGGGGAGAGGCAGGGGGGTAGTTTATGGGGGGGGTGACGGGGGGGGGCAGGGGGGTATTTTTGGGGAGGGATGACGGGGAGAGGCAGGCGGGTAGTTTTGTGGGAGGGATGACGGTGAGAGGAGGCGGGTAGTTTATGAGGAGAATTAACATGATAAACTTGATTGGGAATTGATCATAAATACCCATCTCACTCCATCATAGCACTTATCACAATAAACTTCACGTCTCAGAAAAGGGGTACTTGGGTGTTAGTGAAGGGTTTTCGCATCCGGGACAAAATTGACCTAATTTGCCTGAAATGCTCAGATAACAAGGGCTTTTATATAGTAGTATGTCATTGATGTCAGCTGGGACTGATACCTTGAAATGTACTTGTAGTAAATAAATATATTATTATTATTATTATTATTATTATTATTATTATTATTATTATTATTATTATTATTTTTTTATTATTATTATTATTATTATTATTATTATTATTATTATTTTTTTATTATTTTTATCATCATCATCATCAAGATCATTCCAGTTATAGTCTTGAGAAATAATATTTTATTCGAGTTCTTAGATCCTTTTTGGAGTAGCACCCCCAGGATGTTTTTCCCCAGGATGTATCACCCCCAGGATGTAGCACCCCCGGGAGTTCTTTCCCCAGGATGTATCATCCCCAGGATGTATCATCCCCAGGATGTAGCATCCCCAGGATGGGGGCACCCCCAGGATGTAGCATCCCCAGGATGTATCCCCAGGATGTATCCCCCAGGTTTATCACCCCCAGGATGTTCATCCCCGGGATTTTCACCCCCGGATGTATCACCCCCAGGATGTATCATCCCCAGGATGTATCATCCCCAGGATGTAGACCCCAGGATGTTCATCCCCAGGATGAACCCCCAGGATGTACATCCCAGGATGTATCATCCCCAGGATGTATCACCCCCAGGGCACCCAGGATGTAGATCCCCAGGATGTAGCACCCCCGGGATGTATCACCCCCAGGTTTACATCCCCAGGATGTATCATCCCCAGGAGGGCACCCCCAGGATGTAGCATCCCAGGATGTATCATCCCCAGGATGTATCATCCCCAGGATGTATCATCTCCAGGATGTATCATCCCCAGGATGTTCACCCCCAGGATGTGCATCCCCAGGATGAGCACCCCCCAGGATGTATCATCCCCGGGATTTTCCCCGGATGTATCATCCCCAGGATGTATATCCCAGGATGTTCATCCCCAGGATGTATCATCCCAGGATGTTCATCCCCAGGATGTATCATCCCCAGGAAGCACCCCCCGGATGTAGCACCCCCAGGATGTATCTGGATGTAGCACCCCAGGATGTAGCACCCCCAGGATGTTCACCCCCAGGATGTAGCACCCCAGGATGTATCATCCCCAGGATGTATCATCCCCAGGATGTAGCATCCCGGGATGTATCCCCCCAGGATGTAGCATCCCCAGGATGTATCACCCCCGGGAGCACCCCCGGATGTTCATCCCCAGGATGTAGCATCCCCAGGATGTAAGTATCACCCCCATGATGTAAGCAGCATCCCCAGGATGTAAGTATCACCCCCAGGATGTAGCATCCCAGGATGTAACCCCGGGATGAAATTCATCCCCAGGATGTGCATCCCCAGGATGTGTATCACCCCCATGTTTAAGCAGCATCCCCGGGATGCTACCCCAAATAGTCGACTAACACCCGGTGTCACGCTTGTACTGGGATCAACGGTTCCCAAATGTCCCAAATCCCTTGGTACATTTCTGGACCCAACAGTACACAAGGGGGGTCCACAAATGTAGTACGGGGGGTCCAAAAGGTAGTACTGGGGTCCAAAAAGGTAGCACTGAGGTCCACAAAGGTAGTATGGGGTCCACGAAGATAGACGGGGCCCACAAAGGTGGATGGGGTCCACAAAGGTAGTACTGGGGGTCCACAAAGGTAGTACTGGGGTCCCAAAGATAGCACGGGATCCACAGGTGAGGGGGGGTCCACAAAGGTAGTACTGGGGTCCAAAAGGTAGCACGGGGGGTCCACAAAGGTAGTACTTGGGGTGGAAATAAATGGTAAAAAAACCGACACAAGGGAAAAAAATAAACACATAAGCAGTATAATGTGATCCTTTATTGAAACGTTTCGCCCACGCAGTGGGCTTTATATTAGTCAGGTGGAGAATGCTGGGTCAGGTGGAGAATGCTGCAGGGACACTCTTCAAAGTAGTGTGATTTTTTAAAAACCTTGTGTGACTTAAAGGACCTGTAGTGTTCCATTCTTGAGCTTGCCGGGTCACCTTTTGGGAAAAACCCGGGGCCGGTAGGGAACATACAAAAAAATCCATTCTTGAGTTCGGGGGATGGGTTGAAGAAGTTTTTTGCAAATAAGTTCAGCTATGTTGTAGAAGCCGTTGTTCGGGTTAAGTTTTTGGGATTACAAAAAGGATGATTCCAGGTTTCCCGGTATTGGGTTGTCTTCTGGCGATGAGTCTTGCGTTTCGTAGTTGAATAAATAGTTGTGTGAATTTGGGTTGAACACAGGCATTTCTTGAGTCGTCAGATCTGCCTGCGTATTTGGGGTTTTTTGAAATGGTTTTTGGGAGGTCTCTGGATGTTTCGGACGAAATTTTCTAGATTAAAGGAAATTTTATCCCCCCGCGGGGATTGAAGCTTGTCCTGTCTGTTACTGGGCCCTTATGGGGGGGATGTGGAGGTAGATACTGGAATGAGGTATTGGAAAAAATGTTGGAAACGTGTTTGGCAATGGAGTTGGTGGGGATGACTATGTATCTTTTTCGGGAGTATCTTCTTTTGTTGAAGATGTTTAATGCCCATCGCCAGCTCTAATGAAGTGATGAGGAAGGTTTGAAAAACTTGCTCAAAAGGAGCATTCTTCCCCGGAACTCACTGCTGAAGACTGAGTGGGGCAGAAAGTATAATTACAAACCCCGTTTAATCTTTGTCGGGTGGGGAGAAGGGAGAAGATCGGTTGGGGAGGTTTTCGATAGACTTTAAAAAGAAGTTCTGGTCAGCTTTGCAGAGAAGAACATCAAGGAATGGAAGGAGTTGTCGACTTCTTCAGTGGGAACTGGATTGATGAACCTGAATCATATTTTTTGTATATCCAAAACTTTAACCAGAACAACGGTTCTACAAAAGCTGAACCCATTGCCAAGAAACTTCTTCAAGCTATCCCACATAGAACTCAAGAATGGAACACTACAGGTCCTTTTGCCACGGTTTTAAACTACACATACTTTGAAGACTGTCACATGCAGCATTCTCCACCCGACCCAGCATTCTCCACCTGACTAAATCTTTTTAAATATATGCCTTTTTTTCCCGGTAGATCTGTTATACTGATAAAGACTGGGGGGAAACGTTGTCAATAAAGGAAAAATTATACTGCTTATGTGTTTATTTTTCCGTAGTACTTGGGGCCCCGGTGCACTGGGGTCCACAAAGGTAGCACTGGGGGTCCACAAATGTAGCACTGGGGGTCCACTATAGTATTGAGGTCCGGTGCACGGGGTCCACAAAGGTAGTAGGGGGGTCCACAAAGGTAGTACGGGGGGTCCACAAAGGTAGCACGGGGGTCCAAAAGTAGTACTGGGGGCCCCAAAGGTAGCACTGGGGTCCACAAAGGTAGTACTGGGTGTCCACAAAGGTAGTTGGGGTCCAAAAGGTAGCACTGGGGTCCCAAAGGTAGTATGGGGGTCCGTGGTCAAGTTAAAGATCAAGAGGCTGCAGTGTAAAAGTTAAAATCAGAAGAGGTGATAAATAAAAACCCTTTTAGTTATCTACAACTGAAAATGAAACAGGAATAGAGTCTTTTTATTAAAAAAACAGGGCAAGACAACCCCTTTTTTAAAATGATTTTTAAAAATTCAAAAACCTTGATTGGGGGGGGGGTTTAAAAGACCCCTTTCCCCCCAGATAACATTTTAACCCAAACCAGGAGGGGATACACCCCCCCCCTCCCCCCCGGAATCATCCACTTCCCCCAAACCCTTTATCCAGCAGGGAACACCCCCCTCCCCCAGGATGATCAACCCCTTCCCAACGCATTACGAGTAACCCAGGAAGGACCTGTTAGTGAAGAAAACGCGCTACCGCAGAGAACTGGAGGGGGCCCCAGCGGCTGCAGGGGGCTAAAGGGAGAGTTACCAGCTGGTTTTGGGGAAGCATACCGTAAAAAAACCAATACAAATTTTAAATCAAGGGCGTGAGTTAAAAAATATTTCCCCCCACCAGAGGAATTTTCATGTACAGATGGTGCACTCACATGTACAGATGGTGCATCACATGTACAGATGGACATCACATGTCAGATGGTACACTACATTCAGATGGTCCCATGTACAGATGGTACACTCACATGACAGATGGTACACTCACATGTACAGATGGTGCACTACAACAGATGGTACACTCACATGTACAGATGGTACACTCACATGTACAGATGGTACACTACATGTACAGATGGGCACTAGTGTTTCCCCCTCCAGAAGGGCACACCCACATGATTCCACCTACCAGGGCTGCACACCCACATGATTCCACTTACCAGAGGCCACACCCCCAGATTCCATTACCAGGGGGCCACACCACATGATTTACTTTTCCGGAGGGCACACCCACTGATTCCACCCCCCAGGAGGGCACCCCACATTTTCACTTACCAGGGGGGCACACCCACATGATTTCACTTTTCCAGGAGGGCACACCCCCATGATTTCACTTACCAGGAGGGCACACCCACAATTTCACTTACCAGGGGGCAACCCCCATGATTTCACTTACCAGGAGGGCACACCCACATGATTCCATTACTAGGAGGGCACACCCACATGATTGCACCTACAGGGGGGCACACCCACATGTTTCCACCTACCAGAGGGCACACCCCAAATTTTCCCCCTACCAGGGGGGACACCACATGTTTTCACCTACCTGGGCAAAAAACCCGCAGGTTACTACCACCTGGGCGATACAAACTGTTCCACCCAGCAGAGAAAAACAAATTAACATTATCGAAAGAAATTAACTTTAAATTAGACAAGAAGATACAGACTAACGTTTACACCCCCTAGGGAAAATACAGATTAACGTTTACACCACTAGGAAGATAAAGACTAAAGTTTACACTCACTAAGAAGGACTAAGGGTTTCACTCACTAGGGAAAATACAGAAAGAACCCCCCCAGGGAAAATACAGATTTAACGTTTACACTCACTAGAAGATACAGATTAACGTTTACACTACAAGAAGATACAGACTAACGTTTACACCCCTAGAAGATACAGACTAACGTTTACACTCACTAGAAGATACAGATTAACGTTTACCCCCATAGAAGATACAGACTAACGTTTCACTACAAGAAGAAAAGACTAACGTTTACACCACTAAGAAGATACAGACTAACGTTTACACTCACTAGGAAGAAAAGACAAGTTTACACTCACTAAGAAGATACAGATTAACGTTTACCCCCACTGGGAAGATACAGATTAACGTTTACACCACTAGAAGAAAAGATTAACGTTTACCCCCACTAGAAGATAAAGACTAAGTTTAACCCCCAAGAAGATACAGACTAACGTTTACACTCACTAGAAGATACAGACTAACGTTTAACCCATAGAAAAACAGACAACTTTTCACCCACTAGAAAGATACAGACTAACGTTTACACCCACTAGAAGATACAGACTAACGTTTCACCACGAAGATAAGACTAACGTTTACACTCCTAGAAGATACAGACTAAGTTTCACCCACTGGGAAGATACAGACTAACGTTTACACTCACTAAGAAGATACAGACTAACGTTTACACTACTGGGAAGATAATAACTTTACCCCCACTAGAAGATGAAAAACATCTTTTTACCACGGGGATGTAAACAACTTTTCAATAAAGATAAAAACCAAACTTTTTCCCACCCATTAGAAGATGTAAACTATCGTTTTCACCATGGGAAAGAAAACCAAGTTTCATCCACAGGATGAATAAACAAGTTTCCCCCTTTTAAAGATGAAACCAACTTTTCCCACCTTAAAGATGAAAACCAACGTTTCCCCCCATTAGGATGATGAAAACAAGTTTCCACCCACTGGGAAGATGTAAACAAACTTTTCCCACCCACTAGATGTTTAAACAACGTTTCCCCCCATGGGAAGATACAGACTAACGTTTACACTCACTAAGAAAAAGACTAACGTTTACACTCACTAGGAAGATAAAACAACGTTTACACTACTAGGAAGATACAACAATTTTACACCCACTAGAAGAAAAGACTAACGTTTCCTCACTAAGAAGATACAGACTAACGTTTACACTACAGAAGATACAGACTAACGTTTACACTCACTAGGAAGATGTAAACTATCGTTTTCAAAATTAGGAAGATGTAAACTAACGTTTTCACCCACTAGGAAGATGAAAACAATTTTCCCACCCATTAGGAAGATGAAAACTAACTTTTCAAATTAGAAGAGAAACTATCGTTTTCACCACTGGGAAGATGAAACCAAACTTTTCCCATCCACTGGGAAGATATAAACAACGTTTCAATCCACTGGGAAGATGAAACTAAGTTTCCACCATTAGAAGATGAAACCAATTTTTCCCACCCTTTAGAAGATGTAAACAACGTTTCCACCACTGGGAAGATGTAAACAAACGTTTCCCCCCACTGGGATGTTTAAACTAACGTTTCCACCCACTTGGTATATGTAAACAACTTTGGGAGGGAACAAGGGGGGAGAGAAAACTTTTTTTTGCAAGAATGGAGGAAAGGATGGAGGCAGAGCCGGAAATTAGAAAAGAGGGGGAGGAGGAGAAGAAGAAATGTTACCCCAAAAAGCAGCTGCAAAAGGGGGATAAGGCCCCAGAATATGAGGAAAATTTGGGGCTGAAGGAGTTCGGGGGTATTGACCAGGGGAGAAGCATCTGAAGCCTCACCCCTACTGAACGGGGGACCCAGTGAGAAGGGAAAGGGAGCCATAACTTACGCTTTTCCAAACACCCCACCAAGCAGGGCCGAGGAATGGTCCCGGGGATGGGGCGGATAACATCTCTCCGTGGGTCCTGAGAGAGGGAGGGGGAAAAATTATAACAACTATCTTCAAACATCTATCAAACGGGGCGACTCTTGAAGTATGGAGACAGCAAATGTAGTCCAATTTTTAAAAAAGGAGAAGACACAAACCCATTAAACACAACCAGTGTCATGACAAAAGTATGCAAGGACATGGAAAAAATTATCGGGAAAAGGGTGGAGCATTTTGAAAGGAAACAGGAGCTCAGTTTCAGGGAGGGGGAAATCCTGCGTCACAAACCTACTGGAATTTAAAGGGTGACAGCAAAAGACAAGAGAGAGAGGGGGGGATAGATTGCATTTTCTTGCACCGTAAGAAGGCGTTTGACGCAGTTCCACACGAGATTAGTGAAAAAGCTGGAGGACCAGGCAGGAAAAAGGGGAAGGGAATTACAGTGGATCAGGGAATACCTGCCAGGAAGACAACAGCGAGTCATGGTGGGGGTGAGGTGTCAGAGTGGGCGCCTGCAACGAGCGGGGGGGTCACCCTAGGACCGCTGCTGTTTCTGGTATTTGTGAACGACATGACGGAAGGAATAGACTCAGGGTCAATGTTTGAAATAGGGAAGTTGATGAGAAGAATTAACGGACGAGGACCAGGTTCCCTACAGAGAAATCTGACAGCAACTGGCCCTTGTCCAGAAACGCCTGAGTTCAACCCCACCAAGGGGGGTTGAACCCCCAAAGGGAAAAGTCATGAAGATTGGGGGCAAAAAAACCAAAGATGGAGCAGTCTGGGGGGCCAGATTTTCAAAAACCCCACTAAGGAAAAGGATCTTGGGGAGTAAAAACCCCAGGACTTTCCCCTGAGGCGCCCCTCAACCAAATAATCCGCATGGGGCCTGCCAAACCTAAGAACAGATTCGACATCTTAATAAGGAGTCATTCAGGACCCGGCACTGTGATTAGGCCCATATTGGAGTATGCAGCCCCTTTTTGGAAACCCCTCCCCTAGCCAAGCATGAAAGAAACTAGAGAAAGTGCAAAGGTTTGCAAAAGACTAGCCCCGGGAGCAAAGGGGGTTTTCCGACGAGGAGAGGTTAAGGGAAATCGACCTAAGACACGGGAAGACAGGAAAATGGGGGGAAAGATAACGACATATAAAAACTGAGAGGAATCGAAAGTTGGACAGAGACGGGATGTTCCGGGGATGGGACACAGCAACAAGGGGTCACAGTTAAAAGTTGAACACTAGAACCAGGGATATTAGGAAGTATTTCTTCAGTCACAGTTGTCAGGAAAAGGGAAAAGTCTGGGGTGATGTAGTGGAGGCAGGATCCATAGTAGTTTAAGAAGAGGTATGATGCTCATGGACGGGAAAAGGGGAGTAGCGGCCAGTTAAGAGGCGGGGGCCCGGAGCTTTACTGACTGCAATCACAACTACAAAAAAGATATACGAGTTAGATGTAAAAAAACGTTTCCCCCACAGGGTGATGTAAACAATTTTCACCACTGAATATGTAAACAAACGTTTCCACCCCAAAAGGGAAAATGTAAACTAAAGTTTCCCCAAATAGAAGATGTAAACTAACGTTTCCACCCACTAGGGTGAGGTAAACAACGTTTTTACCCCCCAGAATGATGTAAACTAACGTTTCCCCTCACTGGGGGTGCAAACTAACGAACCCACTAGAAGATGTAAACAACGTTTCCACCACTAGGATGTTTAAAAACTAACGTTTCACCACTAGATGATGTAAACTAACGTTTCACTATTTTTGATGAAAACCCAACTTTTCCCACCTACTAGGAAATAAAACAACTTTTAAAAACCCCAGATGAAAATAATTTTCCCCCCACAGAAGATGAAAGCAACGTTTCCAATAGAATATAAAAACCAATTTCCAATCAGGATGATGTAAACAAACGTTTCCCCCCACTGGGAAGATGAAACTATGTTTCCCCCCCACTGGGAATACCTAGAGTACACCTGGAGGGGTTTTTGGGGGGTTCAACGGCCCCGCGCCCCGGTCATCTGTGTAGAACCCATCTCGCAAAAGGGGGTTTAACCAATTTTTCCCACCCCTTTGGGAAGATGGAAACTATCGCTTCCAAACAAGATGTAAACAACTTTTTCATAAAGGAAGGGAAAAAACTAACGTTTCCACCCACTAGGAAGGTACATTCATTGGTTTTCCCCCGACGACGTTCATGCTCCCGCGGATTACAACCCTTCGTGGAGGAGTTTCGACGCAACCCAAACACCACTTGATTCTTAAGCCAGCCAGCCGCCCCCAGGGGGTTGGGAGTTACTGGTTTGGGGGACGTGTGCAAGAAACAGTTGAGTTGGGTGAAGACACTGACTGAGGGGTTTTTGTATCAGGCACAAGATAAATTGGAGGTAAAATTTGGGCCCTTTGTGGTGGTGGTCTGAATCATGACGATAGATGGTGGCTGAGAATGTGGATAAAATGATTGTTTGCAATGTTTTGGGTGCTGGATAGTTATGTAGATGTATTTTGGATATAAGAATAAAAGGAAAAAGAGGGGTAGGAAAGGAACGGTTAGAAGGGGAGGAGCAACGATTGGGGGAAAGGGTAACTTAATAACGTTGCATTGTTTTTTATTCGTAGACTTTTGGTTTAAATTAGAGTAACTCCATGATAACATATTTTAATTTTTTTTTTTTTTTGCAGGCATCTTCCTGGTAAACAAATTTGGGTCAGATTAAGAAGTGGTCCCGGGGCACCAAAAGCCCCTTTTTCCCAGCGCTCGTCAAGGACACCTACGTTATATCTCGCATATTGAGAACCCCTCCTAATTGGTGGGAAAAAAGATTTGAGAATGTAATGAGGTGCCATGCATACTGACATACCACATGAACACAGGAATATGACAGGGTAATGAATTAATTTTTAAAAGGGAAAGATCGAAAAATTTTTTTATGATCGAGGTAAAAATTTAAAAATAATAATAATAATAATAATAATAATAATAATAATTTCTGTATAGAAAGCCCTGGTTATGGAGCATTTGTGCCCCCCAGGATGGAGCCCCACCAGTCGACTAAACCCCGGTGGCCGATGGGTAAAGCTCGCCTGATGCACGGAGGGGGGGTTTAACCCCCGGGGGGGCGGAAACATTTCCT
>WNWK01058281.1:0-10502 GCA_009830355.1 Cherax destructor | reverse complement strand
AAGTACACACCCGATATCACAGTACACAGCTGATATCACAGTCACAGCTGATATCACAGTACACAGCTGATATCACAGTACACAGCTGATATCACAGTACACAGCTGATATCACAGTACACAGCTGATATCACAGTACACAGCTGATATCACAGTACACAGCTGATATCACAGTACACAGCTGGTATCACAGTACACAGCTGATATGGAAATAAATGGTATAAAATACCGACACAATGGAAAAATAAACACATAAGCAGTCAGAATCTGCAGCAGTGAGTTCCTTGAAGAAGAATGCTCCCTCATTGAACAAGTTTTTCCAAGCTTCACTATCCTCGTCACTTCATTAGAGACTGCAGACGACGGGCATTAAACATCTTCAACACACCCAGAGAAGACACTGCTGAGAAGAGATACATAGTCCTCCCCACCAACTCCATTTCCAAACACGTTTCCAACATTTTTTCTAATACCTCATTCCGAGTATCCACTTCCACATCCACCACCATCAAGGACATTCCCAGTAATAGACAGGACAAGCTTCAATCCACTGCAGGGCATACACAACCCTTGTAATGGCTGCAGCAAATTATACGTCGGCGAAACATCCAGAGACCTCCAAACACGCATTTCAGAACACCAGTACGCCGGCAGATCTGACGACCCAAGGAATGCCTGTGTTCAACACCGAAATTTACACAACCATTTAATCAATTACAGAAACGCAAGACTCATCGCCAGAGAAGACAACACTCAATACCCAAGAATCCTGGACTCATCAATTATCTGTATATCCAACATCTTCAACCAGAACAACGGCTTCTACAACATAGCTGAACCTATTGCCAAGAAACTTCTTCAACGCTATCCCACCTAGAACTCAAGAATGGAACACTGCAGGTCCTTTAAGTCACACAAGGTTTTAAACTATCACACTACTTAAGACTGTCACATGCAGCTTTCTCCACCTGACCCAGCATTCTCCACCTGACTATATCCTATATATAATCATGATACTCATTTTCCAGGTAGATCTGTCTGTGACTCGATAAAGCCCACTGCGTGGGCGAAACGTTGTCAATAAAGGATCACATTATACTGCTTATGTGTTTATTTTTCCACACAGCTGATATCACAGTTCACAGATGATACCACAATATTCATAAAAACCTCTGTCAAAAATCAAGTAAGAAATCATAAATGCGCTGGGTAGTTCAAGATTTTTTTACAGTGTTTATTTTACATGTTCTGATATGTTAGTAGAATAGTACAATAACAATAAAATATAACATAACAAAACAAAACATAATATAACAAGACATAGCATAATGTAGCAAGACCTTTCGTAATATAACAGCAATTTTGATATAAGATATAAGAATAAAATCGAAAAAAAGAAGAAAAAAAAATTTGGTGGGCAGGTTGGATCACCGGGAGATAAAATAGGCTTGGTCAGCAGGTCAAGTCTCTCTGGAAGGTTGGATCACTGGGAGATAAAGTAGGTTTGGTCAGCAGGTCAAGTCTCTCTGGAAGGTTGGATCACCGGGAGATAAAGTAGGTCACTACTTTCACAAACACTACTTCCTCTTTCAAACACTACTTCATCTTTCACACAGTACTTCCTCTTTCACACACACTACTTCCTCTTTCACACACACTACTTCCTCTTTCACACACACTACTTCCTCTTTCACACACACTACTTCCTCTTTCACACACACTACTTCCTCTTTCACACATACTACTTCCTCTTTCACAAACACTACTTCCTCTTTCACACATACTACTTCCTCTTTCACAAACACTACTTCCTCTTTCACACACACTACTTCCTCTTTCACACACACTACTGTCTCTTTCACAAATACTACTTCCTTTTTCTCAAACACTACTTCCTCTTTCACAAATACTACTTCCTCTTTCACAAACAGTACTTCCTCTTTCACAAAGGTTAGAAATGTTGTGCTATCCTGTAACTTAACACTGGAAAGCACAAAATTTCTAAAACATTAGCATACATCATACTCAAGCAGACACAGCAGCACCTACCCAGCAACACAGGAGTCACATGACCTCATCGTCTACCCGTCCCCATCCCAACATGGCATTCTTCAGGTCACCAGCGTCACTCACACCTCACTCTCCGCCTAAATATACTGTCTTTCAACCTTTGTATGTTAGAAGTGATCAAGGTATCAGGACCGAAACGTTTTCTAATAAATATGTCATAGTGTTTGATTACGTGTTTTTCTAAACCAACTTTCTTAAATCAATATACAGAGCAGAGGTGGGCAAGTTCGTCAATAAGACGAGCTACGTATAATACTTTTCATACATTTTTGAAAGTTCAAGAGCCACAGAAAGTATTGTTTTAGAATTGTATTTATATTTAAAAAAAAAATACTGACCAAAGCAGAATATGTTTAATATCTGCTGGTTGAAGACTTTGACTGATCCTTCATTTTTGCAGTTTAAAATCTGGCTGGTAGAGTGTCAGAACTGTTGTAAGAATCTCAGTGAAGTGACTCTTAGTGAAGATGTCACCATGTTTTGACTTGATAAATTTCATTACAGAGAAGAGAGATTCACAGCAGCAAGTTGTCCCAAAAACAGAGAATAGTGGGAAGTCAGTTTTCTGAAGACTGTGATACTTGGCTTCTGGGATTTGCTTCTAAAAGTCAGTCAGAGATGAACTGTTATGTACTAACTTCAAACCCACATCTTCCTGCAGCTCAATTAAGCTCTGTTTCTATTGAAGCAACATCCCAGGCAAAAGGTGCAACAACAGGACATCCATCGTTGATGACATCAATCACTAAAGATGCAACAACAGGACATCCATCTTTGATTACATCAATCACTAAAGGTGCAACAACAGGACATCCATCTTTGATGACATCAATCACTAAAGATGCAACAACAGGACATCCATCTTTGATTACATCAATCACTAAAGGTGCAACAACAGGACATCCATCGTTGATGACATCAATCACTAAAGATGCAACAACAGGACATCCATCTTTGATTACATCAATCACTAAAGATGCAACAACAGGACATTCATCGTTGATGACATCAATCACTAAAGGTGCAACAACAGGACATCCATCGTTGATGACATCAATCACTAAAGATGCAACAACAGGACATCCATCGTTGATTACATCAATCACCAAAGATGAACAACAGGACATTCATCGTTGATGACATCAATCACTAAAGGTGCAACAACAGGACATCCATCGTTGATGACATCAATCACTAAAGATGCAACAACAGGACATCCATCGTTGATTACATCAATCACTAAAGATGCAACAACAGGACATCCATCTTTGATTACATCAATCACTAAAGGTGCAACAACAGGACATCCATCGTTGATGACATCAATCACTAAAGATGCAACAACAGGACATCCATCTTTGATTACATCAATCACTAAAGATGCAACAACAGGACATTCATCGTTGATGACATCAATCACTAAAGGTGCAACAACAGGACATCCATCGTTGATGACATCAATCACTAAAGATGCAACAACAGGACATCCATCGTTGATGACATCAATCACTAAAGGTGCAACAACAGGACATCCATCGTTGATGATATCAATCACTAAAGGTGCAACAACAGAACATCCATCGTTGATGACATCAATCACTAAAGGATTCACAAGAAATTCAAAACATAGCTTAAACTTTTTTATGTTCTCAAACCTGTTCTCGAAATCATTATACAGTGTTTTTAAGTTTCTTTTTTATTGTTTCAATTTACTGTCTATAATTTCAACATCAGGAAAAAAACAGTTATTCTTAATTTAATGTTGGGAAAGTGATCAGATTTCTTTGTTGCAAGATTTCTTTGAAAAAGCTATATTTTATTCTGAAAACTAAAAACTGATTGGCTAAGTTGTGTAATAACTTTGTTCCTTCCTTGAAGTGCCAGATTTAAATATTGGAAGTGATGCATTACGTCTGTAAAGAACATCAGATCCTGTACCCATTACTGATCTTCTAGTTGTGGCTATGTCATTTTCTTTCATAAAATCAATGATTGGTTCAACAAGAGCAACAAACTTATTCAAAAGACTGGTAGTTGACAGTCATCTTACAATACAGTAGAATCAAAGCTCACTTGACTTTTCTTCAAGCTTCAGCTCCTCAATAAAATTTCTAAATTCACGGTGTGTTCTCTCACTTGTCTCAATGAAATTCACAATTTTTAAAACGCAATTTATGACATTGTTGATCTTGAAGTGCTTACTTACTAAATGCTCAAGGTGGATGATACACTGGATACAGAGACATTCAGGATAGTTGAGATCATGTGTCAATTGCCCAACTAGGCAAGTATTTTGATCTTCCATATCTGGTGATCCACCTGTTGATCACCACAACTGGTGATCCGTCTGTTGATCACCACAGCTGGTGATCAGTCTATTGATCACCACAGCTGGTGATCCATCTATTGATCACCACAGCTGGGGATCCGTCTATTGATCACCACAGCTGGTGATCCGTCTATTGATCACCACAGCTGGTGATCCGTCTATTGATCACCACAGCTGGTGATCCGTCTATTGATCACCACAGCTGGTGATTCGTCTATGATCACCACAGCTGGTGATCCGTCTATTGATCCCCACAGCTGGTGATCCGTCTATTGATCACCACAGCTGGTGATCCATCTATTGATCACCACAGCTGGTGATCCGTCTATTGATCACCACAGCTGGTGACCCGTCTATTGATCACCACAGCTGGTGATCCATCTATTGATCACCACAGCTGGTGATCCGTCTATTGATCACCACAGCTGGTGATCAGTCTATTGATCACCACAGCTGGTGACCCGTCTATTGATCACCACAGCTGGTGATCCATCTATTCATCACCACTGCTGGTGATCCGTCTATTGATCACCACAGCTGGTGATCCATATATTGATCACCACAGCTGGTGATCCATCTATTGATCACCACAGCTGGTGATCCGTCTATTGATCACCACAGCTGGTGACCAGTCTATTGATCACCACAGCTGGTGATCCATCTATTGATCACCACAGCTGGTGATCCGTCTATTGATCACCACAGCTGGTGATCAGTCTATTGATCACCACAGCTGGTGACCCGTCTATTGATCACCACAGCTGGTGATCCATCTATTGATCACCACAGCTGGTGATCCGTCTATTGATCACCACAGCTGGTGATCCATCTATTGATCACCACAGCTGGTGATCCGTCTATTGATCACCACAGCTGGTGATCCGTCTATTGATCACCCCAGCTGGTGATCCGTCTATGATCACCACAGCTGGTGATCCGTCTATTGATCACCACAACTGTTATTTGCAAAAATATATGCATACAGAGAGACCAAGTGACGTTTACACGTTGTGAATAAGTCACTAACAAACACACACACACACACAGAAGAGACAAAAAGACAGACTGATTCATTTAGGCCCAGCTGTGGTGATCAATAGACGGTCACCAGCTGTGGTGATCAATAGACGGATCACCAGCGTGGTGATCCATCTATTGATCACCACAGCTGGTGATCCGTCTATTGATCACCACAGCTGGTGACCCGTCTATGATCACCACAGCTGGTGATCCGTCTATGATCACCACAGCTGGTGATCCGTCTATTGATCACCACAGCTGGTGATCCGTCTATTGATCACCACAGCTGGTGATCCATCTATTGATCACCACAGCTGGTGATCCGTCTATTGATCACCACAGCTGGTGACCCGTCTATTGATCACCACAGCTGGTGATCCATCTATTGATCACCACAGCTGGTGATCCGTCTATTGATCACCACAGCTGGTGATCCATCTATTGATCACCACAACTGGTGATCCGTCTATTGATCACCACAGCTGGTGACCCGGCTGTTGTAATACTAACAAGTTTATGTAAGGGTAGTTGAGCGTTTAATAAAGTTTTGTTAAGTATATTTTAGATGTTAATACCTTCTGTGGTTTCTTTTAAACTTATCACGTCTAAGAATTCTTTTACATTTCCATCGTTTGTAACATAGCGAACAAATGTAGCTGAGGGATATGTTGAATGTCTATAGATTCATGCAGTGCTGTGCTGACAGCAACACAGCTTTCAGATCACTCTGCAGTGAACCTACTATTGTTGAAGTAATTTCAGAAATGCGTCTCTCAATAGTGTGGCAGGAGATAGGAAATTGTTCTATCATACTATCAATATTGATTAACAAATCTATATATTTTATCTATCAATCAGAGATTGCTAGATAAATACAGTCTTGGTAGACTTTATAAATCTCTTATAGATTGATAAAGTCCTGGGGGAATAAACATCTTGTCAGTAAATACCAGACTTCACTTATTGTCTTATTCACACATGTCGGTATATTTTACCACTGATTTACATTTATGTGCACGTATGTGTGACAGAGAAATGAATGTGTGGTGTGTGTGTAAGTTGTATATGTGGAGATACGTAAATGTGGCGGATAAAAATGTGGTTGTGTACTCCGGTGGATCTTTCCATTGGATGAATATACAAACTTTAAATAAGAAAAAGAAAGCTGATTTACATGTACAGCTTTTTGCGCGGAGGTAAACAAATAGATAAACACACGGACAATAATTTACATACAATAAAACATTCACAAACACATTGCTGATTGATATAATTGAGAATTTTTTATATGTATATAATGCAACATAAATAGAAATCCCAATTTTTTCTTAATTAGCCTCTCCTGGGTGGGGGAGCTGTGTGGCAGCTTGGTCTCGTCTAGCTGGTGTACGGTCGTGGCTGTCTTGGTGGGTGTAATTACTGGACGCAGTTTTCTGTGTGTCACCTCCAGTAATTCCACCCACCTGGACAGTCTCTACCGTAGACCAGCTAGACAAGACCAAGTTTCCACCCAGCAAGGTCACTGGGGGTGGCAACCGCTGACTCTGGGAAAGTGGGGAAGGGAGTCTACATGAGGTGACACAAGTGGACTCCTATAGACACTGATACAGGGAAGGCACCGCTGACCTTAGGTAAGTGGGGAAGGGGAGACATCCGGGAGCGAACGGATGGATTCCTGGATACATGAACCTGGGGAAGGCAAGAATACAGGTTGGTGAGACTGACCTTAGGTAAGTGAGGAAGGGGAAATATCCGGCGGCAGACGGATGGGTTCCTGGATACATGATCCTGGGGAAGGCTGAGGCTGGAAGGCAGAGAGAGAGAGAGAGAGGTGAGGCTGACCTTAAGGAAGTGAGGGAGGGGAAACATCCGGGGGCCCACGGATGGATTCCTGAACACATGAACCTGGGGAAGGCGAGGAGGGGGGGGTGGCTGGACCTTAAAGACTAACCACTGGCCTCCACGTGGCAAGGTCTGGTAACTCAGAGATAACTCTGAGGCTGACAGTGGTCGCAAATAATAATTTTATTTTAATTATTATTAGTGATTTTTTTTTAATCTTAATTAATGTTATGTAATATAAGTACACACACACACACACGTTCCAGAGATGGGACACAGCAACAAGGGGACACAGTTGGAAGTTGAAGACTCAGATGAATCACAGGGATGTTAGGAAGTATTTCTTCAGTCACAGAGTGGTCAGGAAGTGAAATAGCTTGGGAAGTGATGAAGTGGAGGCAGGATCCATTTATAGCTTCAAGAAGAGGTATGATAAAGCTCATGGCGCAGGGAGAGTGACCCAGTAGCGGCCAGTGAAGAGGCGGGGCCAGCAACCCCTGCAACCACAACTAGGTGAGTACACACACACACACCATACACAACAGTCTTAATATCAATCGAGAACTGCCATTGCATCCAATTCAAACACAAGCAGACATATTCACAAGCAGATATGCACTCAAGCAGACATACACACAAGCAGACACATACGTAGAGCCAGAAATGAATATGCACAGGTAAGAAGGGAAGCCCAAAGACAATACGAAAATGACATAGCAGCGAAAGCAAAATCTGACCCAAAGCTGTTGTACAGCCACATCAGGAGGAGAACAACAGTCAAGGACCAGGTGATCAGGCTGAGGAAGGAAGGAGGGGAGGTCACAAGAAATGACCACGAAGTGTGTGATTCAAAGAGGTGTTCACAGAGGAAATAGAAGGGCCTCCAGAAAGGAGGAGAGGTAGGGTACACCATCAGGTGCTGGACACGATACACACAACTGAGGAGGAAGTGAAGAGGCTACTAAGTGAGCTAGATACCTCAAAGGCGATGGGGCCGGACAACATTTCTCCATGGGTCCTGAGAGAGGGACCAGAGGATCTATGTGTACCCTTAACAACAATCTTCAACACGTCTATCGAAACAGGGCAACTACCAGAGGTATGGAAGACAGCAAATGTAGTTCCAATTTTTAAAAAAAGGAGACAGAAACGTAGCATTAAACTACAGACCAGTGTCACTGACATGTATAGTATGCAAGGTCATGGAGAAGATTATCAGGAGAAGAGTGGTGGAGCACCTAGAAAGGAATGAGCTTATCAACGACGGCCAACACAGTTTCAGGGACGGGAAATCCTGTGTCACAAACCTACTGGAGTTCTATGACAGGGTGACAGCAGTAAGACAAGAGAGAGGGGGTGGGTAGATTGCATATTTTGGACTGTAAGAAGGCGTTTGACACAGTCCACACAAGAGATTAGTGCAGAAGCTGGAGGACCAGGCAGGGATAACAGGGAAGGCACTACAATGGATCAGGGAATACCTGTCAGGAAGACAACAGCGAGTCATGGTCCGTGGCGAGGTGTCAGAGTGGGCGCCGGTGACGAGTGGGGTTCCACAGGGGTCAGTCCTAGGACCGGTGCTGTTTCTGGTGTTTGTGAACGACATGACGGAAGGAATAGACTCCGAAGTGTCCCTGTTTGCAGATGATGTGAAGTTGATGAGAAGAATTCAATCGGAAGAGGACCAGGCAGAACTACAAAGGGATCTGGACAGGCTGCAAGCCTGGTCCATCAATTGCTCCTGGAGTTCAACCCAACCAAGTGCAAAGTCATGAAGATTGGGAAGGGCAAAGAAGACCACAGACGGAGTACAGTCTAGGGGGCCAGAGACTACAAACCTCAATCAAGGAAAAGATCTTGGGGTGAGTATAACACCAGGCACATCTCCTGAGGCGCACATCAACCAAATAACTGCTGCAGCATACGGGCGCCTAGCAAACCTAAGAACAGCATTCCGACATCTTAATAAAGAATCGTTCAGGACCCTGTACACTGTGTACGTTAGGCCCATACTGGAGTATGCAGCACCAGTTTGGAACCACATTTATCAAGCACGTAAAGAAGCTAGAAAGTGCAAGCTTTGCAACAAGACTAGTCCGAGCTAAGGGTATGTCCTACGAGGAGAGGTCAAGGGAAATCGATCTGACGACACTGGAGGACAGGAGAGATAGGGGGGACATGATAACGACATATAAAATACTGAGAGGAATTGACAAGGTTGACAGAGACAAAATGTTCCAAAGATGGGACACAGCAACAAGGGGACACAGTTGGAAGTTGAAGACTCAGATGAATCACAGGGATGTCAGGAAATATTTCTTCAGTCACAGAGTAGTCGGGAAGTGGAATAGCTTGGGAAGCGATGTAGTGGAGGCAGGTTCCATACACAGCTTTAAGAAGAGGTATGATAAAGCTCATGGCGCAGGGAGAGTGACCCAGTAGCGGCCAGTGAAGAGGCGGGGCCAGGAGCTATGTCTCGACCCCTGCAACCACAACTAGGTGAGTACACACACACACACAAGAAGGCCTTCGACACAGCTAGAGGATCAGGCACGTATAACAGGAAGGGCACTGCAATGGATCAGAGAATAACTGACAGGGAGGCAACAACGGATCATGGTACGTGATGAGGGGGGTTCAACAGGGGTCAGTCCTAGAACCAGTGCTATTTTTGGTATATGTGAATGGCATGACGGAAGGGATAGACTCAGAAGTGTCCCTGTTCGCAGATGATGTGAAGTTAATGAGGAGAATTAAATCAGATGAAGATCAGGCAGGAATACAAAGAAACCTAGACAGGCTGGACGCGTGGTCCAGCAACTGGCTACTCGAATTTAACCCCGCCAAATGCAAAGTCATGAAGATCGGGGAAGGGCAAAGAAGACCACAGACATAGTATAGGCTAGGTGGCCAAAGACTGCAAACCTCACTCTAGGAAAAAGATCTTGGGGTGAGCACATCTCCGGAAGCGCACATCAACCAGATAACTGCTGCAGCATATGAGCGAATGGCAAACCTGAGAATAGCGTTCCGATACCTCAGTAAGGAATCGTTCAGGACTCTGTACACCATGTACGTCAGGCCCATACTAGAGTATGCAGCACCAGTTTGGAACCCACACCTCGTCAAGCACGTCAAGATATTAGAGAAAGTGCAAAGGTTTGCAACCAGGCTAGTTCCAGAGCTAAGGGAAATGTCCTACGAAGAAAGGTTAAGGGAAATCGGCCTGACAACAATGGAGG
>WNWK01058280.1:0-10502 GCA_009830355.1 Cherax destructor | reverse complement strand
GTACATACTATCATAAGTCATTATGCTTAATGCATTATCTGCCATTGTTATGGTGTAAGCTTGGAACCCAAATTGTGCAACATAACTAAAGCATTTGTTGTAAAACATTATGATTATAAATATCAAATTTAGAACTGCTGTAAAAATTTTATATATATATGATAACTGTAATTTAATTGTGAGGTTATATACATCAAGTTGATAAATCTGTGATTGTATTCATTTCCCAAGACTGCCTTTCTTATTGTATAATGTAGTTATATGAATTAAGGAGGGTGATGAGACTTATATTTTTTATGAAGATAGGATGGTTTACCTAGAATCAGGTTAAATTATCAGAGACATTACTTACCGAAATGTCTCTCTTTAAAACGTTCACAAGAACACCGGGATTACCTTTATATTTCATCTAATGTACAAAACCCTCTTCCTCAAGGTCCAAGAATTTAAAAAAAAAAATATATATATACAGTGGTCCCTTTTTGGGCATCTCCAAACTCGAACATTTATGTAAGGGTATTTTCGAAGTGCTTTTTCAAGTTTTTTGGGGTCTGAAAAAGACTAACCTATTTACAATTTTTTTGGGGGAAAATTTTTTCAATGGCACTTGAGCAGCATTCTGGAAATAATTTTTGCGAAAAAGAGGGTCCACTGTATATATTTTCTTATGAAATGATAGAGAATCTTTTCTGATCATAACGCCACAAAAATTATGAAATTTGATCGAAAACTAACGGAATTATGCTTTCGCGAAGTTATCGGTTTGGATGACATTTACGCATCGGCTATTTCGCCCACTTTGAGCCCTATTTTCGGCAAATTCCAATGATTCAGTCTACTAAAATTATAGCTATTTCGCTAGAACTCCATTTCTTCTATCGATTGAGTACAAGAAACCGCCTATTTACCAATTACAACTACCCAAAATAGTGGTCAGAAAATGGCAATTTGGCCAATTTCACACAAATTTCAAATGATGCCAATTTCAAAATAGGGTCCAGAATAAACAAGGCAGACATTCCTGGCACTAAAATAACATCATCTCTGTTCATTAGTCACTTTCCAGGCCCCTCTTACATTACTTTTGCTTATCATTTGGAATTTTTATTCTCACAAAAAAATAGAAGATTTACTGTTATGTATACTGCTGCATCATTGTAAAAATGGTATAAATAATATCAGAGCACTTGTGCATGAATATTAGACTCGTCAGTTGATGTGTATTGGACACATGGTGTGATTTGTTTACTCTTGAACATCGTCAAAAATCGAACATTTTCGCTACTTTGAGCTCAATTTCAAGGTACTTGACATTGTCAAACTAATCAAAATCATCTCTATTTCTGTAATATATCTTCCATTCTATCAAATGAGACCAGGAAAACGAGAATACATCAATAAATACCATACAAAAATAGACTGCAAAGTCGCTGTTTTAAACCAAAAATACGGTCAGTTTTTTTTTTTCCTCATTATGCACTGTGTGGTGCAGGAATTTTTTTATACTGCGCACACTGACCGCACAGACCCATTCTATCACATCTAGGCCTAACAGCCTGTTTCTCCTTGATTTGAGGGCGCTAGAATTTAGGCGTACTAGTACGTCAATAACCCCAGGGCGTAAGCTGTACTAGTACGTCAATAACCCTGAAAGGGTTAAAGGTTTGTTTCATTTATTATTTTAAGAAATATCAAGAGTGTAGCCAAAACAAGGGACATTAGGAGGTATGTTATTTGTGATACAGCCATCGTGTCTGTATCACAGCCGTCCAGTGTTTGTTCTGCTGATGTTTAGTGTTGTGGTACTTCCTGGCTGTTAACACTTGAATCATCCCACTGATGATGTTCAGTGTTGTGGTTTTTTTTTCAATGACCTGGTCATATCCCATCAAGGCAGGGTGACCTAAAATGATAAATAAAAGTTTTTATTTTAAAATTTAGTAATTTATACAGGAGGAGTTAACAGCCCCTTGCTTCCGGCATTTTATTCACCTCTGAAGACACGCTTGGCTTACGGAGGAAGAATTCTATTCCAGAAGAAGAACTATTAAGAAAATAGAAGAAAACCCAGATGGGTGTGTAAATATATACTCTTGTACATGAATGTGTAGTGTAGAAGTAGTAAGATATGCCTGTTATCCTGCATCAAACATTCTTATCCCTTATTAACCCTTTGAGGGTCTAAGCTGTAGATTTACGCCTTTTCCACAGGGTCCAAGCCATAGTTCTACGTCATGAGCTCAGCTCACTCAGATAAGCTGTGAACGGTAAATTTGGGCATAGATATGAGAGAATGGATCTATGTGGTAAATGTGCACCATATAAAACAAATCCTGCAGCACACAGTGCATAATGAGAAAAAAAATGCAACCGTGTTTTTGGATTAAAACACCGAGTTTGCAGTGTATTTTCGTATTTTTTTTACGGTTGTATTTGTGCTTTCTTAGTCTCATTTGATAGAATGGAAGATATGTTACAGAAATAGAGATAATTTTGATTGGTTTTAATACTTAAAATAGCTTGAAATTGAGCTCAAATTAGCGGAAATGTTTGAATTTTGCCGATGTTCAAGAGTAAACAAATGACGTCACGCGTCCAATACATGTCAACTGGTGGGTCTAATATACGTTCATAAATGCGCTGATATTATTTATACAATTATTACAATATTGCATAATAGTGAATAAAAATTCTTTATGTAAATAAAAAATAAAAATGGAATTCATCTGTAAAGCCTGGAAACATAACTAATAAACAGAAGAAATATTTTAATGCCAGGAATACCTGCATTGTTTATTCTAGAACCTATTTTGAAACTGGAATATTTTTAACTTTGTGTGAAATTGGCCAAATTACCAATTTCTGATCACTTTATTGGGTAGTTGAAATAGTTGATTGGGCAGTTTCTTGTGCTCAGTCGATAAAATAGAAGTAATACTGGTGAAATAGCTAAGAATTTGGTCATCTGGAATAATGTAATTGGCCTAAAATAGGAGTCAGTTGGCAAAATTGCCAATGAGTAAATATTGCTGATGCAGTAAAATTTGCAATAATGTAATTTCGTCAATTTTCCATCAAATTTCATACTTTTTGTTTTATTACCTTCAGAAAAAGATTCTCTACCATTTCATAAAAAAAAATAACAAAAGTTTTTTGAAAATTCTTGAACCCTGTGGACAAGGCATTGATCTACGGCTTGGCCCCTCAAAGGGTTAATATATTTTTAGATTTCAGTAGTGTTAGTGATAATTATGGGAGGATGATTCTATAAAGGAGCATCCCACTCACTTTCCATGGAAGATCAGTATCAATTGTCTTTTCTCAGATTTACTATCATTATCATCAGTGTACAGTAAAACCTCTCATTAATGGACTAATTGGGAGGAGGGGGGTCTACCTAGAGTACCCTTTGGGGGAGTTCTGGGGGTCAGCATCCCAATGGCCCAGTACATTACCGGGCCTCATGATGAATCAGTCTGATCAACCAGGCTGTTACTGCTGGCCACACATTACACTGGTCTGCATTTGGAATGTTTTTAATTTTTATTTTTGTTCATGGTTGCGATCTTACATATTCTTGGGCTGCTGATTGTAAATATCTAAACCATTTTGCTCTATCACATAAGGATTTTGAATAAAATACAAATTAATGATAATAAAAGAATAAGAATTTTTAATAAATTGTTACTTTATTAAAATTAGGCAAGTAATCATGGAAAAGCACATTCTGTTAGTTTTAAGAAGATATGAATTTCAAATCAACATGAATCAAATCAAATGATTTTATTAAAAAAAATATGCTCCTAATATGTGGTAATTTTTACTGGTAGAACTTCAACTGGTACAGTAACAGGGAAACGTTGTACTTATCTTTGTTGCTGGATCATCTATCTGCAGCCATGGTCAGATAGACCTCCCAACGCGATCCAGTGTTCTACCACCACAGAGCTGTTAGGAATAAGTGAGTTAGTTATAAGATTAATTGCCCCAGAGGAGCGTATATCCATATTTTCAGTCAGTAGAAAGACTGAAATGGTACTCACGAGGTTGGACTTCAAAGTCCGCGCATAACCGGGTGAATGATAAATCTGCTTAGATTATAAATCCGTTCCTAACTGCGCAGTTACTAGAACATTTTAATGTCTGAGCAGACTTACCTGGGTATTTGTATCGGATCCTTAATTCACACCCGGAAAATGTTGTCTTGATTGGAGCACGCTGAGGAATGTCGTCGTCCTAGTTCGATGGTGTACACTCGCAATGTCATTACATTCTCCAATATTTGTCTTTTTGCAGTAGTTACTTCCAGAAGCTTCGCACACTTCTCTGTAATATACCGCTATTTTGGATTGTCAATTTCACTAAAACGCTCTGGAACAGAGTTCTTATTCGTTAACCCGGCGTTAGTGGAGATTGATAGAGGTCGAGTAGAGTCGAGAGCGCACTGAAAAATGTCCCTTTGTTAGGTCAATGCAAACGCCGTGACAGCTTCCCCTCCCGCTGTTTAGTTCAATCTGATGCCCACCGCCCACGCTGGCCCCAGTTTGCCCTGTATCGCTGACCTAAGCACAATTTCCCTACTTGCTTAACGCTGCAACAGTTTGCAATTCAAATGCTTGTTTTCTTTGAATATTTCGATCACTGACAGTTTATGATTGTTCCACACGTGTATAAAATGAAACGGTAGTTTTCTGTACTTTTCCTGCTTCGGCAAAGAGTCATTTTCCTCAATTGTCTGTCACTCAAATACACTATCAATAACCTCAAGAGGCTTGGTATACGTGCCTCAGTGGCATTCAGGGTACAAACATGTGGTAATTATTAAACTGTTGATCAGGAAGCTAGCAAGATGCCATCTGCCCTTTTCTAAGGGCTGATACCCCCCCCCCTCTCTTGGAGAATTTTCTCCACACTGAGGGGCAGTGGAGGTTCACTGTAGGTGAACTATTCATCACTTAACATTAATTTGATTTTCTCACTTGCCACCACTGCTGCTTGTCTTTTCTGAACAGCTTTAATCTGTGGGGTTTCTGGAGAATCACTAATTTTATTTTTGTTTTCAACACTGTGTAATTCTAACGGCACTAATTTGCCTATTGTCCGCTTATTCACTACACCTTGCTCAAAACATCAACTGTCCTGATGATTCCATTTGCATCAGGATATATGGTCACAATTTTTCCAAGAGGCCATTGGGACCTCGGACCATCATTGTCAATAATCACTATGTCACCAGGTCTTGAGGACTTATAATTTTCAGGAACACCAGCTCCATAGAAGTGTTCTCTCAATGAGGTGAGATAGTCTTCTCGCCAAATTTTCTCCCAGCGTTCAATCACTTTATTAAGGTGTTTGAATTTACGTCTGAGTTGCTCAGGTTCGAAATAAGTAGGATCCTCTTTGATTTCTTTATCATTCATGGGAGGAACAGGTTCGAGCCTTCTGCTATGTATTAAATGAGATGGACTTAACACTTCTAAATTGTCCAGATCATCGGTAACCTACATTAAAGGTCTGTTGTTGACTATTTTCTATTTCAGTTACGACTGTACAAAATTCTTCTAAGTTGATTCTTTGACAATGAAGAGTCTTCCTTACGCAACGTTTACAATGCCTATCATTCTTTCATAAAATCCCCCGTGCCATGGGGACTTAAGAGAAATGAATCTCCAACGACAATTGTGTTGATTCAGCATCTGTTGTACCTCTGGCTGCTCAAAGATCTTGCTTATATAAGCAGCACCAGCAACAAAATTTGTTGCATTGTCTGATATCATCAGTCTGGGACATGCCCTTCTGGCTGCAAACCTTCTAAATAATTTGATAAAGGTTTCAGCAGACATATCAGTGGCTACTTCTAGATGTACTGCTTTAGTCGTAGCACAGGTGAACAAACAGATGTACACCTTGATGGGAACTTTGTCAACTGTTTTAGTTAAAATTATTGGTCCAGTGTAATCTACACCTATCACCTCAAATGGAGGACATGAATAACAAAAGACACAATACCGTGACTGGAACAATACACACACAACCCGCACATAGAAGAGAGGAGCTTACGACAACGTTTCGGTCCGACTTGGACCATTTACAAAGTCACACTAACACAAAGAAAAGGTAGAAGGGGTATTTATAGGCCAGCAGACAGGGAGGGCACAAGAAAGTGGAGGAGGAGTAATAGTGGAAGTAGTAGTGGTGGTGGAAGTAGTAGTAGTGGAGTCAGTCAATTCTAGGAAAGAGGAGCACTGCAATAAAGCTGGCAGCATACAAGGAGAAATACAGAGGAGAAATACAGAGGAGAAGGGGAAGAGATAGAAGGGGAAGGAATCAGGTTAAGTCATGGGTGCTCCTCTTTCCTAGAATTGACTGATTCAACTACTACTACTACCACCACCACTACTACTTCCACTATTACTCCCTCCACTTTCTTGTGCCCTCCCTGTCTGCTGGCCTATAAATACCCCTTCTACCTTTTCTTTGTGTTAGTGTGACTTTGTAAATGGTCCAAGTCGGACCGAAATGTTGTCGTAAGCTCCTCTCTTCTATGTGAGGGTTGTGGGAGTGACATGACATACTCTTTCAGAAGGATATGGAGGTGGACCTGGATACTGACATTCTCGCATATCATAATGACGACATAATACAGTCCCTTATTTGTTTCTTCACACTTTGTTGACTTTGAGGTATCCAGTAGGATTGTCGTATGTGACAAAGAGTGTCAGCTACCCCACCATGTAACACGTTACTGTGGGCATTTTGAACAATCAGTCTTGGTAGCCAATGATTCTTGGGGATCAATACAGGATGGATTGTTTTCTTAGGTAAAGAATTATGAATTCTTCCTCAACATCTTATAATCTTTTCTGAGTCGAGATAAAGTCCTAAAGAATTAATCATATTAGAATTCTTTGGGGATTTATCCTGAGTTTCCAGAAATTTATACTCTATAGGAAAACATCTTTCTGTATTAGCTTTATCCAGTATTTAATGGGTTCAAGTGATTCATAATTAGGTTTTATCCTTTAATGAATTTAAAAACAAGATCTGTAACTCTTAAGAGTTTACCCAAAGATGAGTATTTAGATCAATAAATGACTATTTCTTTTGTGTCTGCTGTATTTAAACAGATTATTTCTGGTGTGTTCAACCAGACTGTTTCTTCTGGCATAATGTGAGCTTTTGCTGTGGCCAGTTATTTTCATTAGAGAGCCAGTTCGGTCCGTGGAGCCATAATTTATTATTCAAAAGTTCTTGAGTGGGACACCACGTGACATGTCAGCTGGGTTCTCTTGTGTAGAGATATGGAGAAAGAGATAGTCTCTCTGCATCTCTCTTATTTCTGCTACTCTATTCTGTACATAGACCAACTTACTCTTATTATTTCTTAACCACTGGAGGACTGCTTTATTATCACTCCAGATCACAGTTTTTTCAATAGTGAGATGATCAAGTACTTTGTTGAGATAGACAGCTAATTTTGTACCTACATAGAGTGCTGTCAGTTCCAGTTGTGGTACTGTTCTGACCTTCAAGGGTGCAACCCTGGCCTTTGAAGTAATTAGAGTACTTCCGTCAGCATTATTCATGTAAGCTACAGCGCCATAACCTCTGGTTGACGCATCACAGAACACATGTGACGTGTACTTGTTTCCCTCTTGACCTATTTGTCTGGGAAATTTAATTTGATGAAGTTGTTTAAACTCCTTTGATATTTCATCCCATGCTTGACTCATTTCTAGAGGCAAGTTCTCATCCCAACCTATTTTAACCCTTAAACGGTCCAAACATATATATACGTTAGTATGCTACTGCCCCAAACGTATACAGTGGACCCTCGGTTAACAAATACCCCGGAAATCGTGCAATTATGTAAGTATAATTTTGTAAGTTCTTGTGGAAGTGTATTTTTGGGGGTCTGAAATAGACTAACCTACGTTTTTACGAAACTCGGGGGTCCACTGTATTTACGTTTTATTTTTCCTGCCTCCAAATTTGGCATGATTGGCCTGAGATGCCTGGTCAGCATAGAATGGGTCTTAACACTCGGTGTGCGCCATATTAAAAAAATCTGGGACCACGTAGTACCTTGTGGGAGCACCAGTTAAATTGAGCGCCAGCTAGAGCAAACACTGCAGCAAACACCAAGGATTCACTGATGTCATGTCATATTAACACTCCCCTTTGAAGTGGAAAGGGATGTCGGCAGGCTGGTAGGCCAGCTGGCTGCCTGCCTGCCTGGCCACCTGGCTGGCAAGCAGCTGGTTGGCCACCTGGCTGGCCAGCAACTGGCTGGTCAGCTGGGTACCTGATTGGCTGTCTATCTCTGTCTGTATCTATCCGTCTCTGTCTCTATCTCACAGGAACACATACGTAAATACAATTATACATAGTGTAAGTTACCTAGGATAACTAAAAATCAAGACAAAGTGATATAATGTGCTTCGTGATCTGCGTAATACCAGTTGGTTCATGAGTCTACTCTCTGAGACAAGCAGACAGAAAGGAGACGACACACAGGCAGACAGAAAGACAGACAGACAGGTTTGCGTGACAAATAAAGGGAAGCAGTGTAAGCTCACAAATGTCATCACTAATTACTGGACTGATAAGAAGAGATAAGACTACCCTCACCCTCGTCAAATGTCACCAGTCATCATTAGGGGAGATCAGATGAGATAAGGCGGGGACACATATCTTACATAATGACTTCAAGGGAACATTATTATTATTATTATCATCATTATGCACTATCATTATTATTATTATTATTATCATTATTATTCACTATCATTATTATTATTATTATTATTTTTATGCACTATCATTATTATTATTATTTGAGTACAATTTCAGTACCAAATTTACAGTCGGGAAACAAAGATTAGCTATGAAATCACAAGAACTACTATAAATTGTAATTATCAGAACAAAAAAATTATAAAAAAATCAAAAAAAAAGAGAAAGGTATATCGGAAAAAACTGCAAGCGGGGACCCCTTTTTGGGGCGGGTGACCCCAGTCCCAACTTCCCGCCTCTTCTCGGTAAGTACTGCCCAAAAAATTTTTTTTTTTTTTATCATAAACATTAAAAAAAAATGCCCTTTTTTTATTTCTATAAAAAATTTTTTTTTTTTTTTTTTTCAAATATTCGGGGGATTGGGCGTGCGAACGATAAAATTTTTTGGGCCGGGAAGGTTGTTTCCCAAAACTCTTGTACAAGCTTTTTTTCCTTTTTTGGAAATTTTGGGGGACGAGTCCAGAGGGATCAAAGCATTGTGATACCTGACAGTAAACTACGTTTAGTGAGGTACTGCAAGTTTTATTGTTTTTTTTTTTTAGACTCAAAGTGTCTTCCGTGTGTTCCAATTAAGTCCAAGCATGTTGTTGCATTCGGGAATTTCAGCTTCAGGGAAGTTTTCTTTTATAAGTTCCCAATTTTGGTTTTAATTAGTATTCCACATCCTTAGAGGGATATTTGCTTCTTCCATCTCCTTGTTAGCTTTCTGTATAAGGGGGTTTAAATCATCCTCTTTATTCACAGTATTTGAAGATTATCCACATAGAAACTTTTCTTTAAGATTTTTTTGAAAAGGGGTTTCAGATTTCTTCAAATGTGTATTAAGAGTAGCTTTAGTAAGAATGGGGAGGTTTTCCCCAAAAAAAACTTTTGAAAAAAATTTTTTTTAGGACTTTTGGGGGTCATGTGGATTTTCTTCCAAAAAATCGGAAAATTTCCCATCTTTTTTGTAGTCCTACTTTAAGAAAGCTTTTGGGAAAAATTTACCTGTAGGCATATGGATTTTTTAAATTTTTATAACACGCTCCAAGCTTTCAGTTAGGAGGGCCCAAAGACACAAAGGCTTTATTTTTTTCACGTGCGCTGCAATTGTATACAAAAATAGGGGAGGGTTTCAGAATTTTTTTTTGACTCCATGGGTGGGAGATAAGGGCATCTGTCTTCAATTATCTTCATATTTCCCCACTAAATTTATTGTCTAACCCCGATGAAACATAGACAGTCGAGCTCGGGGGTTCTTTTCCGAGTTTATTTTTGGGCCTTTTTCCCAAAAGCAAAACAGGCAGAGGGGGGGATTTATTTCCCCCTGGAAACCCAAACCCCCAAATGCCCCTTTCATATTTGACAGTGTCCAAAATTTTGTTTAGACTCCTTGGGGGCTTGGTTTAACATAAAACCTATCACATCTAAACCCCCCAACTTATCAACGGGTTTATTCATTTCTTCAGTGAGATAATTTTTTCTGTTACATGATCAGGTTTTTTTGTAACAGAAATTTTTCCCCCGAATCAAACGCTTCTTTCCCCCCCTTTTTTAGGGGAAATTTGGCCACATATCATAGGCCAGGGTTTTCAAACAAACATCATTTTAAAAAACATATTTTCCACAAAAAAATGATAAAATCATTTAATGATTAAATCAATTGGGCTAATTGTGTCCCTTTTTAAGGGCAGGGGGGGCTAACCCTTTACCCGGGCCCCCTTCAG
>WNWK01058279.1:0-10502 GCA_009830355.1 Cherax destructor | reverse complement strand
GATGGTAGTGAGAGAGGCAGGGATGGTGAGTGAGAGAGGCAGGGATGGTAGTGAGAGGGCAGGGATGGTAGTGAGAGAGGCAGGGATGGTGAGTGAGAGAGGCAGGGATGGTAGTGAGAGAGGCAGGGATGGTAGTGAGAGAGGCAGGGATGGTAGTGAGAGAGGCAGGGATGGTAGTGGGAGAGGCAGGGATGGTAGTGAGAGAGGCAGGGATGGTAGTGAGAGAGGAAGGTATAGTAGTGAGAGAGGCAGGGATGGTAGTGAGAGAGGCAGGGATGGTAGTGAGAGAGGCAGGGATGGTAGTGAGAGAGGCAGGGATGGTAGTGAGAGAGGCAGGGTGGTAGTGAGAGAGGCAGGGATGGTAGTGAGAGAGGCAGGGATGGTAGTGAGAGAGGCAGGGATGGTAGTGAGAGAGGCAGGGATGGTGGTGAGAGAGGCAGGGATGGTAGTGAGAGAGGCAGGGATGGTAGTGAGAGAGGCAGGGATGGTGGTGAGAGAGACAGGGATGGTAGTGAGAGAGGCAGGGATGGTAGTGAGAGAGGCAGGGATGGTAGTGAGAGAGGCAGGGATGGTAGTGAGAGAGGCAGGGTTGGTAGTGAGAGAGGCAGGGATGGTAGTGAGAGAGGCAGGGATGGTGGTGAGAGAGGCAGGGATGGTGGTGAGAGAGGCAGGGATGGTAGTGAGAGAGGCAGGGATGGTAGTAGAGAGGCAGGGATGGTAGTGAGAGAGGCAGGGATGGTAGTGAGAGAGGCAGGGATGGTAGTGAGAGAGGCAGGGATGGTAGTGAGAGAGGCAGGGATGGTAGTGAGAGAGGCAGGGATGGTAGTGAGAGAGGCAGGGGTGGCAGTGAGAGAGGCAGGGATGGTAGTGAGAGAGGCTGGGATGGTAGTGAGAGAGGCAGGTATGGTAGTGAGAGAGGCAGGGATGGTAGTGAGAGAAGCAGGTATGGTAGTGAGAGAGGCAGGGATGGTAGTGAGAGAGGCAGGGATGGTAGTGAGAGAGGCAGGGATGGTAGTGAGAGAGGCAGGGATGGTAGTGAGAGAGGCAGGTATGGTAGTGAGAGAGGCAGGGATGGTAGTGAGAGACGCAGGGATGGTAGTGAGAGAGGCAGGGGTGGTAGTGAGAGTGGCAGGTATGGTAGTGAGAGAGGCAGGTATGGTAGTGAGAGAGGCAGGTATGGTAGTGAGAGAGGCAGGTATGGTAGTGAGAGAGGCAGGTATGGTAGTGAGAGAGGCAGGGATGGTAGTGAGAGAGATCTGGACTTTGAAATAAACTAAGGTAGATTAATAATAATAATAATAATAATATAATAATAATAATAATATCTTTATTTACTACAAGTACATGTACAAGGTATACACACCATAGCTGACATCAATGACATACTTCTATATAGAAAGCCCCTTGTTATGCTGAGCATTACGGGCAAATTAGGTCAGTTTTGTCCCAGGATGCTACCCACACCAGCCGACTAACACCCAGGTACCCATTTTACTGATGGGTGAACATAAACAACCGGTGTAAAGAAACACGCCCAATGCTTCTACCCTCGTCGGGAATCGAACCCGGACTCTCACCGTGTGAAGCGAGAGCTTCAGCCACCAGGCCAAAGTGTAAGGAAACCTCTTGCTCCTCTGCTTGTCGGGCTTTAATACATTAATACAATACAATGAGAGGAGTAAGTTAATTTAAGTTAGATTATGCACGCCTCTCATACCCATCTTGGGGACTGTAGAAAATTATTTTCACAGATATATATTATAATTTTTATAAGGAAGCATTAAACCCGTTTGGGGTCATGCACAGCTTGAAGACTGGGGTTGAGGGGTTATTCAAGTTTCATTCAAGAAATTCCTTGGATAAAGAGTCCTTTACAAGCATCAAGGCACATTAATGGTCCTGGGTCTTTGAACCAATTTCTATTTATCTAAGAAAGCAACACTTGTTAACATAAATATATATACCATCTTCGCAGCAACATATTATGTAAACACAAAATAACAGAATAGAGAAAATATGTATAAAAATCTCTCTCTCTTAATTTTTTTAGCGTGATAAGACAACTTTGACTCTGAATGTCAGAAACTCCAACATGATGACCAGAGTTAAAAGTGTAGAAGTGACCCTCAGGGGAAGATCCGTGGCCATGGTAGTAGACTGTGATCCAGCTACCTACATGCAAACCTGGGAGCAGTATCGAAGTAGGTATCTGTGTGTGTGTACTCACCTAATTGTACTAACCTAAGTATGGTTGCAGGGATCGATTCATAGCTTCTGGCCCCGCCTCTTCACTGGTCGCCACTTGGTTCACTCTCTCCCTGCTCCATGAGCTTCATCATACCTCATCTTAAAGCTATGTATGGTTCCTGCCCCCACTACATCACTTTCCAGACTATTCCACTTGTTGTTGTCTCCTGTTACAAAAGACGCGATATCTATTAGGAATAGACATCTCCAGTGAATACGTTTATTATCAAGTTAAAGATGTCTAGGTGGACAATATCAAAGTAAATAAATTGAATACAAATTAGGATATTAGGAGGTTAGCTCCTACACTTCTCTCGTATACAGTAGTATTGTGCTGAAGGCACTTAGCATATATACAAGTGAGTATGTATGTATGTGCTCCAAGTAGCTCATTGTCTCAAGACTCGACTCTACATAAACAGTGACTTAACGTCCTCAAATAAACTATCTTTCTGACCAACCTGGCAATCAGAACAGTTTGCTTGAACAATAATACGACCGATTCGCCGAACAGCAATATGACAACCAGCAGCACAGCGTCAGGAACAAGGAGATAAAATAACGACCCTAACTGGGGACCATCAGCAGATCCTCCGTAATAGTCACAAAACTCCCTTAATACTGAATCTAAGTTCAGCATAACCAAATCCCCGACTGTGACGGTGCACAGATGCCAGAACGAATTAGGTCAGAAGCTACAGCTCGGGACCTGAGTTTCTCAGAGTGTCTGTGCGACACAACCTCAGAAAAACGTCGAAAATCAAGTCTAGACAGAGTTACACAGAGTTAGGAGAACAGTCTAAACAACGAACTAACAAGAGAGAGCAAGAGGGAGGTGTCAGGGTCAGGAGAGAGAGAGAGAGAGAGAGAAGTGTTGGTGGAACCAGCACCAGCCAAGGAAAGAAGACAAGCCAGCGCAGGTAGTCTGCTCACTGGTGCAACAAGCTACTGGTCACGTGACTCACATATGACTGCCTAGCTACTCCACCAAGGAGCCGACAGATAAGCAAGCGAGGGGCGGTAGTTAGCCAATGCAAGAGCAGCTAATCAACACACTCGAACAATAGAGAGCACAGAAGTGTAAAATGTTATAATCTACCTAATAATATAAGCTAAGTCAAATAATAATATAAAGCAAGATATTAACGATTTAGCTAATATCGAAAATATCAGCAATATAAAATTATGTTAAATGGTAAAATATACATCATAATTAACATATATACATACATATACATTGTGCCCCATTCAGGGGTCGCAATATGTCCCATCTGAAACATTCTGTCTCTGTCCACCTTGTCAATTCCTCTCAGTATTTTATATGTCGTAATCATATCCTCCCTGTCCCTCCTGTCATCCAGCGTCGTCAGGTCGAGTTCCCTTAACCTCTTCTCATAGGGCATGCCCCTTGGCTCCGGGACTAGCCTCGTTGCAAACTTTTGCACTTTCCCTAGTTTCCTGACGCGCATGACCAGGTGTGGGTTCCAAATTGGTGCTGCATACTCCAATATGGGCCTGACGTACACAGTGTACAGGGTACAGGACGACTCCTTACTGAGATGCCGGAATGCTGTTCTTAGGTTCGCTAGTCGCCCATATGCTGCAGCAGTTATTTGGTTGATGTGCACCTCAGGAGATGTGCCCGGTGTTATACTCACCCCAAGATTGTTTTCCTTGAGTGAGGTATGTAGTCTTTGGCCCCCCTTAGACTGTACTCTGCAGTCTTCTTTGCCCTTCCCTGATCTGCATGACTTTGCACTTGGTGGGGTTGAACTCCAGGAGCCAGTTGCTGAACCAGGCCTGCAGTCTGTCCATATCCCTTTGTAGTCCTACCTTATCCTTCTCCGACTAAATTCTCTTTATTAACTTCACATTGTCTGCAAAAATGGGACACTTCTTAATCTATTCCTAGCGTCATGTCGTTCACATATACCAGAAACAGCACCGGTCCTTGGACTGACCCCTGTGGAACCCCGCTCGTCACAGGTGTCTACTCTGACACCTCCTCATGTACCATGACTCACTGATGCCTTTCCATCAGGTATTTTCTGATCCATTGCAGTGCCTTCCCCATTATACCTGCCTTGTCCTCCAGCTTTTGCACTAATCTCATGTGTGGAATTGTGTCAAAAGCCTTCTTACAGTCCAAGAAAATGCAATCTATCCACCTTTCTCTCTCTTGTCTTACTGCTGTAGGTTTGTGACACAGGATTTCCCGTTTCTGAACCCGGGTTGGTTGTCATTTATAAGCTCATTCCTTTCCAGGTGGTCCAACACTCTTCTTCTGATAATCTTCTCCATGAATTTGCATACTATACATGTCATTGACACAGGTCTGTTTTTTAATGCTGCATGTCTGTCTCCTTTTTTAAAAATTAGAGCTTCATTTGCTGTCTTCCATACCTCAAGTAGTCGCCCTATTTCGATAAATGTGTTAAAGATTGTTGTTAGTGGTACACAGAGCATCTCTCCTTCTCTCAGGACCAACAGGGAGATGTTATCCAGCCCCATCGCCTTTCAGATACCTAGTTCTCCTAGCAGGCTCTTCACCTCCTCCTCAGTTGTGTGTATCGTGTCCAGCTGTTATTAGTGTATCCCACCTCTCTGTCTTTCCGGACTCCTTTTTGTCTCCCCTGTGAATACTTCTTTGAATCTCATGTTGAGCTCCTCACATACTTTAAGGCCGTTTCTTGTAAACCCCCCTCCTACCTTTTTTTCCTCAGCCTGATTACCTGGTCTTTGACTGTTGTTTTCTGTCTGATGTGACTGTGGAACAGCTTCAGGTCAGACTTGGCTTTCGCTGAAAGGCATATTCATTTCTTGCTCTTCGAATGCCGACAGCATTCTCTACACCTTTGGGAAAACCAAGGGCTAGTCCTGGCCTTCTCATTAAGTCTGTTGCCCTTGGGTACGAACCTCTCCTCTGTTTCCTTGCATATTGTTGTCACATATTCCATCATCTCATTTAATGTTTTCCCTACCAATTCTCTGTCCCACTGGACCTCATGCAGGAAATTCCTCATGCCTGTGTGGATCCCTCTCTTGTAGTTTGGCTTCGTTCTTCTTGCCTCCCTCTCCACTTGTAGCTATATTATGTACTCAAAGCTTAGAACCACATGATCACTAACTCCAAGGGGCCTTTCATTTGCAATGTCCTCAATATCTGCACTACTCAACACGAATACTAGGTCCAGTCTGGCTGGTTCATCCTTTCCCCTCTCTCTGGTAGTGTCCCTAACGTGTTGATGCATGAAGTTCTCCAGTACCACCTCCAGCATCTTAGCCCTCTACGTTTATGGGCCCCCCTGTGACTCCAGGTTTTCCGAGTCGATATTTTTGTGACTGAAGTCACCCACAACCGGTAGCTTTGCCCTGCTCACATGAGCTCTTCTGGCCATTTCAGCCAGTATGTCAATAATCTCTCTATTACGGTGGTGGATTATACATCACTGCAATTATCACCTTGGGACCTCCAGTCTGAAGTGTTGCTATTATGTAGTCTCTTGCTTCTCTTCTGTCCCCTCTCAAAATCCCATTGTTTTTTGATGAACAGTGCTACTCCTCCACCCCCCACTGTTCCCTCTGTCTTTCCTCATTATCTGATATCCAGTTGGAAAGATGGCATTTGTTATCATTCCTTAGAGCTTGGTTTCTATGAGAGCTATAATGTCTGGTGATGCCTCATTGATTCTTTCATGCCACTCCTCTCACTTATTCATTATACCATCAGCATTGGTGTACCTTCAGTTTCCTCTCTAGCGCCATATTCTGAGGGTGGTTGTGGGTGACGGTGGTGGTCTCTTGGCAGGGTGCTACGGGATTCTACTGCATATTGTGGGGTGTAGGTTGTGAGTGTGGAGGGGTTTGGTTGTGGGGTTCTGTGGGTGTTTGCAGACACTGCTGTGCTTGACTCTGGTTGTTCTCTACTGACTCTAGCCTTGTCTTTCTTTCTTGCCCCTTTCATCTCATTGTCCTCTCTCTCATCTGTTGACATTCTGTCCTCGTTATGTCTCTGTCTAGGAACACCCTCTGGTATGCTTTTGATTCCTATAGCCATGGTTTCTCCTGCAGGATCCTGTCCCACACCGTTTGTCCTGAAAATCAGTTTGGCCGACTTCTCTCCTTCGATTACTTCCCCCTTTCTCTGAAAACTTATTAGCTCAGACATGTCCTCCTCTCCTGTTTGTTTGATGATATTTTTAATCTCTTGCTTTTCTTTCCATCATCTTTCAGCATACATCTTCCCTTTGCTCTCCTGAAGCCCATGGATGATGATTACCGCTCCCTCTCCTCCTCCCATTGTTTTTCCCTCCCCGTCTGTGAGTGTGTATGTGTACTCAATTGTGATTTCAAGAGTCGAGTCATAGCTACCGGCCCCGCCCCTTCACTGGTTGCTACTTGGTTTACTGTCTGCTCCCTGAGCCTTGTCGTATCTCTTCTTAAAGCTATGTATGGATTTTGCCTCCACTACACCACTCTCCAGGCTATTCCACTTCCTGACAACTCTATTACCGAAGATATACTTCCTATGATCCCTGTGACACATCTGAGTCTTCAACTTCCATTTGTGACCCCTGTTGTTGTGTCCCATCTCTGGAACATCCTGTCTCTGTCCACTTTGTGAATTCCTCTCAGTATTTTACATGTTGTTATCATGTCATCTCTCTCTTCCCTGTCCTCCAGTGTAGTCATGTCGATTTTTTTAACCACTCCTCGTAGGACATGCCCCTTAGCTTTGAGATTAGTCTCGTTGCAAACCTTTGCACTTTCTCTAATTTCTTGACATTCTTGTGTACAGAGTCCTCAATGATTTCTTACTGAGGTACCGGAATGCTATTCTTTGGTTTGCTAATCGCCCAAATGCTGCAGCAGTTATTTGGTTGATGTGCGCTTCAGATGTGCTCGGTATTATACTCACCCCAAGATTCTTTTCTTTGACTGAGGTTTGCAGTCTTTGGCCACCCTAAACTGTACTCTGTCTGCGGTCTTCTTTGCCCTTGCCCGATCTTCATGACTCTGCACTTGGTGGGGTTAAGCTCCAGGATCTAGTTGCTGGACCAGGCATGCAACCTGTCCATATCCCTTTGTAGTTCTGCCTGAGCCTCATCCGATTGAATTCCCCTCATTAGCGTCACATTATCTGTATACAGGGACACTTCTGAATGTATTCCTTCCTTCATGTCATTCACATATACCAGAAACAGCACCGGTCCTAGGACTGACCTGTAGAACCTCGCTGTGTACTCACCTATTTGTACTCACCTATTTGTGGTTGCAGGGGTCGATTCATAGCTCCTGGCCCCGCCTCTTCACTGATTGCTACTAGGTCATCTCTCTCCCTGCTCCATGAGCTTTATCAAACCTCGTCTTAAAACTATGTATGGTTCCTGCCTCCACTACGTCACTTTCTAGGCTATTCCACTTCCTGACAACTCTATGACTGAAGAAATACTTCCTAACATCCCTTTGACTCATAGGAGTCTTCAACTTCCAACTGTGACCCCTTGTTTCTGTGTCCCCTCTCTGGAACATCTTGTCTCTGTCCACCTTATCTATTCCTCGCAGTATTTTATATGTCGTTATCATGTCTCCCCTAACCCTCCTGTCCTCTAGTGTTGTGTGTGTCTGTGTTTTTTTTTTGTATGTGCGAACTGACAAAGCCTCTACTGGACGTAATATCTTATTAATAACAAACAGTTCAGCTTTAAAATTATGGTGATATATACTACATTAACTTGTAGGTATTAAAAACAGTGTACTGAAAACCCTAAAACAAGAGTGGTGAACGATGGTGGTGTTAGGTGAGCTCTGACTTCGAATATTTCAGAAATATTCATGAAGATAAAAACATGAGTATACTTAATGTACGTTTTAAAAAAAAAACGATGGCGATGGTAGTTCCTACAAGTTTTAGGCTGAGAGACATTGTACAGCAGGTATTTATTTAGACGATGTTTCGGTCTAAATAGAGCTTGATAAACGAGTGTAGAGCAAAATGTTGTGTAAATACAACATTGCGTAACACATAGTTTCCTTCAACTATGCTTCTTGTCATGGACAGTTATGGAACACAGTTAAACACGAAATAAAATGCCTAACAAATTTTTGCTAACTTTTAGTATTAAAAAATCGTTATCATTAATAATCAGGAATAAAACTATTAGGTTTTCTAATTTTCTAATTTTCTAATTTTCAGATTTCATTAATCAGAGATACCATGAATCAACTAAAGTCATGGACTCCTGTTTGGCCTTGGGAATTATTGACCTACTTTTGCTTCTGATCCTGGCCATGGCCATAACACTTATGAAACTGCAAGAAAAGCGAAATGAAAAAGACAGTCATGGTTCCAAAGGCCACACTAACAGCGGTGAGGGTGTGGATGGCATCCCTCTTCAGGCTACACCTTCAGCTGCATTATTCCAGAGACAACCCTCATCATTCCTGTCAAGTAATAGTATGTTACAAGAAAACGAATATGCTGAACTTACAGAGGACGTCCAGGAAGAACATCATTATTGCTACGTTGATTTAGAAGCTTTGAAGAAAGCACTTGAAAAAGAAAAGGCATCTGCGAGAACCTAGAGTTCTACCCCCATCTCTCTTTATCCAAGTTCCCGAGTCATCGATCCTTCCAAACCCTCAAGAGACAGGAAGATTATATTTGCACCCCGAGAGGTCCAGGAGCTGGAGGAAAAATTACAAGAGGCCCAGGAGTTTTATCTCAACACTTTGCAGAAGCCTAACAGCTGTAGCTTAATACTTTCAATAAGCGAATTAAATATAGGTCGTCACTCAAATGGCAGAGGAGCTATATGTCAACACCCAGAGAGTTACCTGGAGTTTACCTGGAGAGAGTTCCGGGGATCAACGCCCCCGTGGATCAGAGCCTGATCAACCAGGCTGTTACTGCTGGTCGCACGCAGTCCGACGTACGAACCACAGCCCGGCTGGTCAGGTACCGACTTTAGCTACAGGAGCTATATATCAACACAGAGAAGTACAGGAGCTATATATCAACACAGAGAAGTACAGGAGATATATATCAACACAGAAGTACAGGAGCTATATATCAACGCAGAGAAGTATAGGAGCTATATATCAGCACAGAGTACAGGAGCTATATATCAGCACAGAGTACATAAGCTATATATCAGCACAGAGTACAGAAGCTGTTATATAAAACCATTAAATACCCCAGGAACTGTTTGCAAAAACAGTCGCATGGTGACTGTTGAACGAGTCTTAAACAGTGATTATGTGACTTACATAATGCGCACGGGGGGTAAAGGGTCTCTGTTTTTTTTCTCCCTTCAGTTTTATACAGAATTTTTCATGTCATATAGTTCGTCATCTTTATCATATCATATAGTTCATCAATTGGCATTGTCTTTTTTTATAATTCGGTAATTTTTGTAGATATGACATTGTAACCAAACTATCTCCTAACTTAACCTAGCCTAACTGTCTCTAACCTAACCTAACCTAAACTAACTTAACCTAACCAAACTATCTCTAACCTAACCCAACCAAAGTAGTCTAGAAAGTCACATAGAATTTGAGAGGATTGTTTGAAATAGACAACCATATGAAACAGGGTTTCATGTTTATCTAGTTTTAGGATAAGAATTTTGACAACTACAATGAGTATTGAGTCAGTGTGACAGTAATGTATGCAAGAGTAGTGTGACAGTAATGTATGCAAGAGTAGTGTGACAGTAATGTATGCAAGAGTAGTGTGACAGTAATGTATGCAAGAGTAGTGTGACAGTAATGTATGCAAGAGTAGTGTGACAGTAATGTATGCAAGAGTAGTGTGACAGTAATGTATGCAAGAGTAGTGTGACAGTAATGTGTACAAGAGTAGTGTGACAGTAATGTATGCAAGAGTAGTGTGACAGTAATGTGTACAAGAGTAGTGTGACAGTAATGTGTACAAGAGTAGTGTGACAGTAATGTATGCAAGAGTAGTGTGACAGTAATGTATGCAAGAGTAGTGTGACAGTAATGTGTACAAGAGTAGTGTGACAGTAATGATGCAAGAGTAGTGTGACAGTAATGTATGCAAGAGTATGTGACAGTAATGTGTACAAGAGTAGTGTGACAGTAATGTATGCAAGAGTAGTGTGACAGTAATGTGTACAAGAGTAGTGTGACAGTAATGTGTACAAGAGTAGTGTGACAGTAATGTATGCAAGAGTAGTGTGACAGTAATGTGTACAAGAGTAGTGTGACAGTAATGTATGCAAGAGTAG
>WNWK01058278.1:0-10502 GCA_009830355.1 Cherax destructor | reverse complement strand
TTAAACAACCATGGTATAAAACCCCCTTCTAAGCCCTACATATATATATATATATATATATATATATATATATATATATATATAAGCTGATTAGGAAAAAATGGTAATTAGCAAAAACTCTTTTAAAAAATTCATTTCTAAAATTTTTCTTATATTTAAAGATATATTTTTCATTTTTAATGAAAAAATTTAAAATTTTGTACCAAAAAAATTTTAAAACCCCTTAACCTTTTAAACAGGCAATTTTTTGCCCTCCCAATAAAATATATTTTGATAAGTTAACATTAATTTAATAAAAAAACACAATGAAATATATTTTTTCGAGGGAAAAAGTTTTTTTGAAAAATTTTGTACAAAAATTTCGCTTGTCTTATATGGAAAGGGGAGGGTTTATTTGAAAATAGCAAGTTTTACCTAATCAAAGACATATATATATATATATATATATATATATATATAAAAATTTAAAATTTTAATTTTTTTTAAATTTAAAAATTAATAAGGCAACGAAATTTTGGTATGCAATAATTTTTCTAAAAGTCTTTCCCAACCCTAAAAAAAATTATTTTCATTGTTTTATTTTAAATTGTAAATTTATCTAAAATATATTTATTGAAAAAACTAAATTAAATTGTGCTTTATAATAAGGTTTTTTTCTAAAGGGTTCGTTTGGTACAAAATTATTTAATTTTACATTAACATAAATAAAAAAAATATCAAACTATAAGAAAATTTTTAAAGGACAATTTTAAAAAGGGTTTTTGCTAATTTCCAGTTTTTTTATAATTTAATATATATATATATATATATAATATATATATATATATAACATAGCAAAGTTACAAAATTTTTCGGTGTGTATCCCTGATAAATTCTTGCTGCAGTGAACTGTAATGACAGTAGAAAAAATAACTGAAAAAGTCATTTATTATAAAACTTGGGATTTATCGTTTAGTTAGTTTAATATCTTTATTATACCCCATACCCATCCTCGGGATTTTTGTTACCGTTATTATTTAACATGGCTTATAACCCGTCTCATGTTTTTGTATATTTATGATAAGAATAAATGTAATTATTTAATTTTTTTTCCCTGCCCAAAAACCTCTACTGAATCAGTATGTACATACATACAAAAATACATGCGTATGTACATATAATACCTAAAAAATACTGTACATAGACGTCCACGAAAGTATGTTAAAAGGGGAGCAAGACTTTCGTTATGGGGGCAACGGACAAGGGTAGAAGCAACCAAACACAAGAAGTCTTTGGGTTCCCCAGCGCTCGGGTAATGCCCAAAGCTGGGGGGACTTAAAAAAGGGTCCTTGTGCGTTCTGCCTTTTCCCTCCTGATATCGTCTGCGCTTGCAGCTGCCACACTTCTGCCCAGTGTGGGCGGGGGTTTGTGGCCAAAATCCCGCTTCTCCCCCCGCCCTTGGGGGGGGGGGAATGGGGCTAGGGCTGGGGACAGCTGGTCCCAGAAGACGAAGAAAATTGTCCTCCTCCCATGGCGAAACTGGTCTGAGACCCCCCCGACAGGGAGCCAAGGCGGGCCACCTTTTGGAAAAACCCCACCCGGGGAGTTTTAAAAGCAAACTAAAACAAAAATTTCATTCCCAAGATGCCTTATGGTAAAAACGTTTGCATTACCCCAATACAACACAGGTCTACTTTGGAATAAAACATACGTACATCTGGTCTGATAAACAGCTGGCAATATTTTTTTTCTGTGAGGACAAGAATTTTTTTACTAAATGCCTTGAACGAGCGACAAATTTTTGTCTTCCTCTTAATCCTATATTCCCCCTTGGTTAATTGCACCTTTTGGGGGTCCAGGTATTTGGTAAAATGAAAAATCTATCAATATTCATTTCAATATAAAATTAATTAGTATTAATAAATATATAGAGGGTTTCTACCGTATACACTTTCACATTTTTAGTTGAGACTAAAGTGAAAATAATCTTTCGTTGGCAGAATCCCCCGTGAAGTCTTTCCAGTAAACTGGCATCTTAGTCCAGTCCCACTTCCAAATAGCAAAAATTTTTTAAAATTTAACAGTGCGTCAGTTTTTTGCACGCTATAAGATGCGACCCAAAAAATAAATTATAATTTATCCGTAAAAAAGCTAAACTCTGAAGGGGCTATAGCACAACCTGTAATAGTTAACCCCCAATAACCAAATTACCCAAACATTGGATAAATCACAAATTGCCAAAAATTAAACAAATTGGGGGAAAATTTTGCTTTTTGAGGCTTTATATTTTTTTGCTCACTCTAGCTGTTGCACTTGTATAGAACCACCAGGTTCAAAAGGTCAGTGCGTATTCGGATACGAGAATAAGACAAAAGTCATAAAAACCATTGTTTTTGTCCCCCTCTGCCCAATTGGTTCTCCCCCTTAGTAAAGTAACACAAGTGAAAAACTTATTCATCACTAATCAATTTTCATCTGATTGGCCCCATTATATATTTTTTAAATATTTGACTGAGTTAAATTTCCCAATTTTTCCCTTTAGTAAGGAGGTTCATCTTATCTCTTGACCCTCTTTATCCCCCAGCTCCTGGCCCTTTTTTGAATGTAATGTTATAGTTCATGGTATCTTGAGAGATAAAGGTTTTGAGGTTATAATTTTAATACATTATATGAAAGTTTCTTTGTGCTTTTATGTAAAGGGGGTCGGATTATGGGGGCAGGAACACTTTACCTCAACAATTAAACATAAATTATCTTTTATTCATGGGAAAAGGAAAACCCCCCGGAAGTTAAGGGCCCGAAATAGGATTTAAATTTGGTTTTTCGAAGACAATGACAATGGTGAACGGCCTCTTAAATAACATTATTACGGGAAACGTACCCCGCTTGGGGTAATATTATTTAATAAATTTCCTTTGATCATATTTATGTTAAAGGGGAACCCTTTATCCTGTTTTTTAAAACGACATGAAAAAAAAAGCCCCGATAAGGGTTATCCCTTTTAAAATTAAAAACAAAAATTTCAGGCAAAATTAACGTCATCAATCTTTCAAAAAAATTAATTTCCCCAAAGGTTGGAAAAAATTGAGGAGGGGCCCCTACCCCCCCCGGCCCCTCATGCTGGCCACGCTCTCTCACTGACGACACACACTTCCCATTACCAGCCACCCATTCCACCAAAAACCCTCACGTCACAAACCGTCCTACCATCGTAGATTATCATTGGCAATCTTTTTTGACAGTGATTTGGGGTGCACACCACGGCTGCCCAAAATCGGGGTTGTAACTCCCCGGGACTGGTCTTGGGCGACGCGGATTATAAAACGCATCATTAGCACCCCCGACCACAAGAACTGGCGTTATCATCCATATAGCCACCAGAACAGGGCTCAAAATACTTTTCGTGTAATGATCACTAGGCCAGTATCCCCCCCTTCCTGGGGAGTCCTTTAGCAATTTTCTCTGAGGTGAAAATTGTTTGTGCGTATAGGGTTGCCGAAACATGGTCACCTCTTCCCCCCCTTTCAGTCAAGGGGGGAAAAAAACATGCCATTGACTTTGCCCAGTACCCGTTTATAATAAACCCGAACTAATTTGGAATGTTTGATTGGGGAACTAATGAAAAATAAAAAATAATTTATTTATATCTTTAAAGGGATGGGTGTCAACGTGAATACAGACCTATGAGGGTGCTCGGTGATAAGCTCCAGCAATTAAAACTTTTGAGATGAAAATTAATTGGGTTCTTTATTTCTTTTCCCTCAAGTGAGTGCTTGGTGGACCATCAAAGACATGGCACTCTTCCCAAATTTCCCTTTCAAAACCATGTTTATTTGTTTCAAGGAGCTTTTCCCTCTTGTTAATGTTAGTTCCCCTGCAAGGTATATGCTCAACCTCCTCCTTTCAATATACAAATTAAAAATACCAAACAAAATTCAGGATGGTTTGTTTAGCTCTTTCCCGGGAAACTTTTCCTTTTTTTAACTAATTAAATTTTCCAAATGTCGTATTAAAATTATCAGTAAAAGTCCCTATTTATCACTAAATGATTATTTTAAAACTAAGTGTACCCATTGTTTTATCAATAAATGTCGCATTATTATTATTATTTTTAATAAATGTCATTATTTTATAAATAGGTGTCCATTATCTTACTGATAAATGTTGGATTAGTTAATAAGTAAATGTATTGTTCTATTGATAAATGCAGCATTGTGTCCAGTTATTATTTCCACGAATTTATCAATACTGAAGTTCCCCAACTTGTCCATAATTAAGGTTCCTTATTTTTTCCTGAAGATTTGTGTGACAGTCTCAGGTTTTAATTTATTTTGCCTACATAGTGTTGGGCTTCCTTCAATATTCTAAAATTTTTACAGGACAGCTGCTTTTTTGCACCCCAAATTTTTACGATTCTCTTTATTCTGTGAAGTCCCCCTACACACACACGCCGCTATGGAGACAGGGAAATACACACAGAAACAAGGGGTCAAAATTGTTGAAGTCGATGAGTAAAAGGGGATGTTAGGAAGTATTTCTTCAGCTAGAGTTGTCAGGAAGTGGAATAGTCTAGCAAGTGATGGGGAGGCAGGAACCATAAAAAGCTTTAAGACGGGGATGATAAACCCATGGAGCAGGGGGAGAGAGGACCCAGAGGGTCAGTGAAGAGGGGGGGCCAGGAGCTGAGTCTCGACCCCCAACCACAATTAGGTGAGTACACATTAGTTCGTGTGCTATGCCAGAAGATATAAATTCATACTATCGTAAAAAATAATTAAAGGTTTGAATTAGGCATTTTTTTTAAATTTTTATGTTTTAGTTAAATTTATTTAAAACAGCATAGAGGTTTTAATTTTTTTAGCTTGATAGCTTAATTCATTAAAGCTGCAAAAACATAGGTGGGGGCTTCAAATTTTTTTTAAAAAACCCGCAAATTGGAGCCCAAAACTTTTTTTCTTTTTTGGTAAGACACAGCAGCGTTTGGGGTTTTAATCTTATATACCGAAGTATTCCCAAATAATACCTCCATCCCTGAATGTTTTAATAAAAATTAGTAAATTGAAACCTAAACAGTCTAAAGTCAGTCCTAACTTTTCACTCAAGGCACACCAACGATGAAAGTCTGAAACCGACCAAAAAAACCATGAAATTGGAAATTGTGGCTCCCCGGGCCCGTAACTGTGATCGTCCCATCAAGCAAAAAACATCACGGTAAATTTGAAACCGATCAGAAGGTTTCTGTTATTGCCGGGAAAACCCAAAAGTTCAAATAATTTCATCATTATATAGTAATAAATTTGGGCCCCCCAGCTTAAACTTGTGATTTATTTTACATGGATGCACAATTGAAGAGGTGTTCAAAATTATTTCATTTTGTTAGTCTTTTTTACACCATGTTAATAAATCAATATTGATTAAGTGGGGGAAACGTCTTCTCCTTAAAATCCAAAACTTCAAAGTATGACTTATCAAAATAATGACAAACTATTTAAAAAGAAAATTTAATTTGGTATCTACCCCCACAATAACAATCTGAAACTTCTTTAAAGTAACCCAGCCACTGTTGTAACTTTGAAGGATCAGAAAAGAAAAAACCTTCCAAATATTTTTAAAAATGACAAAGGGGGATTTACATATTCCAATAATTATGAACTTCCAGTTCTGGATGAGGGGATTTCAAGTAAAAAAACGAACAATTTGGAGGAAGAAAATATCTGACACCAAAACCCCCTTTGGACGACACAAGACATATGGATATGTCTCCTAACACCTACAACCCTTTACTTGGCAGTAAAAGGTCCTAGGAGTTGGTCTACTGTTGTGGGTCACATCCTGGAAAGCAAAAGAAGAAAAAAAGCTAAATGTGCTTGGGGTCCTTAAATACAAAGAGATACCCCCCTGTATTCCATAAACCCAGCCCATCTCCCCTCCCCAAAAAGGTTTTAATCTGCCAATGGAAACTCCCTCCGGGTACTGTCGGTACCAGATCGTCCACCGAGATATCAACCAGGTTTGACCGCATCCGGTACCGGGACAGTCCCCAAGGAATGAAGCCTAACTTAACAACAGGAACGTTTCCCAGATACTACATAGCATCGTTGGGGTATGGCCGATCAGACGAAGCGTTCAAAGTTGTAAACAAAACCCCCGGAAAGAAAACGCTCTACGGTTCCCCTTGCGGGGATATCCGATAAGCCATACTCTTGACGTTCTTAGATTATCCGGGGTTATTAACCCCTGGGGATAAATTGAAATAGTCTTTTCTTTTTTATATTAATAAAAATACCTCAGCCTGTTATGCGTCACTTTTGACTCATTTATTTCAGGGGGAAACCAAAAACCGATAAGAGTCATATCACCTGGGAATGGGGGAATAGGTTTAGTAAAAGGAAAGGGTATTTCCAAACGGATCAAGAATCCTTCCCCGGCATCAACGCACCCCCCCCTTCTTTCCCGTGAAGGGTCGGCATCACCATGTCGTTTTTCACTACACTACCCGGTTCTTTTATCATGGTAGGGGGCGGCGGATGTTGGTCACGGCCGTCATTCACGCCCCAGCTGCCTTCCACGCTGCCTCATACCCCTTCATCCCCCATCTGCCACTATCAAATGATACCCGGGGGAAAAAACTATTATGTGGCCCCCCAAAAACTCCAGTCGAAGATGATATTATCGGATTTAAGTGATTCATATTCATTTGGTCCCCCCGGCGAAAACAACTGAGGCTACAAGGCCCATCTAGGGTTTTTTATATCCTATCGTCCTTTAACTCGTAGCTATTCAGATAGAGCTAAACGTCATAAAAAAATAAATATAAAGGTAACATTTAGTCGTAAAACCCAAAGGGAAAAAACCCCTTTGTCTTTTTTTTATTATTTAGGGAAATTTACGCATATGTTACTGTGTAAAATTGAACTCACCCCAAAACCGTGTAAGTAAAACATAAAATTTTTTTTGTAAGCAAGTTCAAAGAAATATTTTTAAAACCCTGACAGATCCCTTACTACAACTACTGAGAGGAATCGTTTTCGGAATTTTTTAGGGGCCCTGAAAGACCCCCCCCAAAACAACCAACACAAAACCCCAAATTTTCCATTTTAAAACCCCGTGCTGGGGGCCAAAAACCCTTTTCTCTTGTGCCGGGTTTTTTGGACTTTATTCGTCATAAGACCACACAGAGGCACATGCCAGGCGAATTTGAGCCCCTTGGATATTCTTTTGGGCTTTCAACAGAAAAGGGCGGGTCGTTTTTGGGTTTTTACTGTGGTAGCGACAATATAATCAGGAAACAGAGCAGCGCCCCCTGACATGATCTTTGTCTACTGATCCCCCGAAATGGTTAATTAAGAATCAGCTGGCTTCCCGGAGTCAATTTTTACACCCATTAAAACAAAATCGCCCCCTGTTAATGCTTTTTTTTATGGGTTTTTTAGTTTTTTTATTTTATTTATAACATACAACAGTGACTTTGGCCGTTTAAATCTATAATCCCCAACAAAGAGACGGGGTTATTTTTTTCATCGGGTCATCATTCATGAGAGTCATTAAGATTGCAAGTCATTTTTTAACACTAACATGAAGAGTACTTTTAATTCTTAAACTATGGATTAAATTTGTTACTTTTCCTTAGAGGAAAACACTCGGCAGGGCTACCCAACCCCCCAAAAAAAAGCGGGGGGTCCACTAGCACGATAAGAGACAACACAATAAGTGTCTGGGCCCAAAACTTTCTGCCCCCCCATAAAGGGGGGTTCCCAAAGATCCTCTTCTTCAAGAAGGCTTTGAACAGGCTTTTTAAAACAGTACCTGTCAGCGGGCTGTGGTTCTACGTCGGTTTCCGGGGCCCAAAAAACCGGTTGATAAAACCCTGATCCCCATGGGGCCCCGGTCACGACCGGGCCCGGGGGGAAAATTGCCCCCCCAAACCCTTTCCCCGGACCCCGGATTGGGCAGCACATCAAATTAAAAAAAAAATAGTCTTTGAGCCGTGTTGCAGAGGTCCAACTTTGGTTGGGACTTCAAGACTAAACAATTTATAAGACCTAAACCATACTAAAATTAAAAAAATATTTATAACTTTCGTGATACAAAGGGTTCTTGGCAGGGCCGAGGTAAAAAAAAAAAAAATTTTTTTTTTTAAAGGTTTAACTATGAAATAATCTCCCTTTTTCTTACTTGGAATGAGATGTAGGGGTTTAAAAAAACCTTTTTTTACCAGTCTCTATATCGGGTTTGATGTTGATAATGGCAAGCCCAAAGAACCGTCCTTTTAATTTCCCATCTGATTTCTAGTTTTAGATTTTCTTGCTTATGGTAGAACAAAATATTTACACACACACACACACACACACACACACACACATATATATATATATATATATATATATATATATATATATATATATATATATATATATATATATTTTTTTGCTACTGAACACAGTGCAGCTTTAGTACAAGGTCCTTGCGGGGGAATCTAACCTTGCAGGCCCTTCAGAAATTCTCCTTTTTCATTTTTTTTTTGCAAGCAACAATGGGTCAGACTGCAATTCACAAATTCAGTCTGAAGTTCGGGTTTTTTCCCGCATTAACCCAGTTAAAAAAAAAGGGGGGTTTCAGTTTTAAAACAAAATTTCCCCTTAAATTCCTCAGATAAAATTTAATTTTCTGAAAAAAATTGAAGGCTGACTCGATATAATCTGATGAGTTCCCAAAAAAACAAAGTGTGCAAGATTTCTTTTTAAAATACCTGAATAACGTGTCCAACTAGTTGATAAAAATTTTTGGGTTTTTACCTTACACTGTAACTCAGATTAGCACATTAAGTGGCTGTTATGTCTGTTAGGAACCTGGTGCAAAAAAAGTCATCTTCAGCTGAGGGGGATACCTGTGTTTCTAAGCTGTTCATTTTTAGAAATGACAGGATATTTTGAAGAGCAAAAAATGCTGAACATTTTTTCCGCACTCACCACCTCACATTAATGCAGTGGTTGGTCTTTAATTCTTTTTTCTTCAAAAAAGATAGAAAATTTTTTCTCGATTTATTACCCCTCTATTAAATTACAATGTTAAACACCGGCATAACTCCCCATCTGAATACCTTGGCACATAATGTTTGGTGGATAAAGCCACATAATGTTTGGGGGATAAAGCAAACATAAAGCAGTGTAGTGTAATACTTTGCCACATAATGTTTGGGGGATAAAGCGTGTAGTGTAATACCTTGCCACATAATGTTTGGTGAATAAAGCAGTGTAGTGTAATACCTTGCCACATAATGTTTGGTGGATAAAGCAGTGTAGTGTAATACCTTGCCACATAATGTTTGGTGAATAAAGCAGTGTAGTGTAATACCTTGCCACATAATGCTTGGTGGATAAAGCAGTGTATTAAACCTTGCCCAAAAATGTTTTGGGGAATAAAGCAGTGTAGTGTAATACCTTGCCCATAATGTTTGGGGAATAAAGCAGTGTAGTGTAATACCTTGCCACATAATGCTTGGTGGATAAAGCAGTGTAGTGTAATACCTTGCCACATAATGTTTGGTGGATAAAGCAGTGTAGTGTAATACAATCAACTCTATTGTCCTTCAGCATGCCAACTAACCCCACATTACTGCTGGTCATGGCTCTTGCACCATCTGTTACAATACAGGGAAAACTTTTCAAGTCCTCCTTATTCATTGACAACTGACTCAAAAAAGCAACATAAATATCTGAACCTCTTGTACCATCACTACAGGTTTGTATCTTGACTAGTTCTTCATGGACCCCGAAATCCTCATCTACAATGAAAAGTATTGGTGTGTTTTTGTATCTTTCATTAAGTTCATTTACCTTTTTGCAACTGTTTGATGGGATAATGAGACTTTCAAATTTTCTGGGACTTTTTTCCCCAAAAAAATTTGTGCCATTTTCTGCACACTGTTTTATAAGTTTTCCATCCCTAAAGGTTTGCTCTTTTCACAAGCATCTAATTCACATGATGTTGTAAGGTTGAAAACTACACTCCTGTACATGGTTACAATCATGAACAAATTGCAAAATAATGAGCCACTGACACGTCCCACCCGGTCACAATTGTAATGAGTTATAAGAATAAATATTAAGTGGGTCATACACCCACGAGGGGCGCCCACACACAGAAAAAAAGGGACACGCACAGACACAGAAAACATACACGCCCCGAGCATACAATCACACACACCTGGTAATGCTTTATTTACAGGGGGCAAAGTCAGGGGATTTTTAGAATGGTTTGTAATATACCACTGTGGATAAAAACTTTGCCATTTCTTGAACATCTCTGAGTGGTTGCTCAAGTTCATTAATTTTATTTGATGGTGGTGATTTAACCTGCCAAAGATACTTTTAACCCAGGGGGGGGGTAGTGACATCCAAAAGTCTGCTTATTTTGTTGGATGCACCATAGACAGTGGTCCTCCTGCATGATAGAATGATAATAATGGACTGACTGGGTCAATCTCCCGAGTCTTAATCAATAAAGTTCGTTAAGTTCTTTTC
>WNWK01058277.1:0-10502 GCA_009830355.1 Cherax destructor | reverse complement strand
GACAGAGTGGGGGGGGGGGAACTTGGTGTGGGGGAACCTTTGGGGGATGAAACCCTGGCAGAGTGTGGAGATGTGAACTTGGCCGTGGAAGGGAAAAACCCCCAGTGTGGAGATGTAGAGACAAGGTAAACTACTCTACATACATACATCCCTTTAAAACTTTAACAAAATTTTTAAATAAAAATTTTTACTTTACATATATACATACACACAAACTTTCAAAATAAAACCAGGAAGGTCTGGTCAAACACCTTGTGAATATTTTATCTTAACAGGATTCACAAATTATTTGTACATTGATTAAACGGCACAGACTATTTGTACAGTGCTACCTTTTAACATGGTGTATTTGACAGGGCCCCATAACATTGTATTTGCACAGTGCTACCATAGCAGGGTTTATTTGTACGGGCCCCACCAAGCAGGATTTTTGGGAAACAGGCCCCAAACAGGTGATTTAACGGGCCCCACCATAGCATGGTGTTTTTGGAAACAGGCCACCAAGAAAGGATTTTTGGAAGGCCCCCCTTTAAACAGGCGTTTTTGGCAACGGGCCCCACCATAATGGGCTTTTGGAAATCCACCAAGCAGGATATTTTAAAAACAGTGCCACCATAACATGGTGTTTTTGCAAACCCCTACCATAGCAGGGGTGTTTTTAAAAATGCCCACCAAAAAGCTTTTATATTTTGGCACAGCCCACCATAACAGGGTATTTAAAACAGGGGCACCATAGCATGGGTATTTGTAAAAATCCCACCATAGCATGGATATTTGCCCCAGTGCCACCATAACATGGGTATTTAAAACAGGCCCCCAAATTAGCAGGGTATTTGGAAACGGGCCCCACCATAGCAGGATATTTACGGCCCCACCTTTAACAGGGTTTTTGAACAGGCCACCAAAAGAGGGTATTTAAAAAGGGAAAAAACCCATAGCAGGGATATCGACGGGCCCCACCATAACAGGGTTTTTTTTGGGAAACAGTCCCACCAAGCAGGGTAAATTTGGGAAACAGGTCCCCCTTTACAGGGTAGGAAACAGCCCCACCAAAAAGAGGTGTAGGCACAGTGCCCCCCCATAACAAGTGTTTTTTCCACGGCTACCATAGCAGGTGTTTTTGGGTCGGCCCATAGCATGGTTTTGGAAAGGGCCACCATACGGGTTTTTTAAAACGGGCCCCACCAAGAATGGGTTTTTGGCACGTCACCAACAGGGTAGTACGCCACCATACACAGCGTATTTCCAAAAGGCCCCAAATCAAAAAAGGTAAAAAAGAAAGGCCCCAAGCATGGGTATTTGTACAGGGCCACCATAGCATCGATTTTTTAATCCCCCAAGATGTTGTATATTTTTATGAAAAAAACTTGGTTAAAACACTTGTTGGCAGCCCCGTAACACACCATTTAAAAAGACCGTAAAAAAATTAGTAGGAAAGCCCTGACAACAACCATCCCATGGCAGCACCCCCAATAACATGGTGTATTTGAACAGTGCTACCATACATGGAGTATTTGTACAGTGCTACCATAGCATGGTGTATTTGCACAGTGCTACCATAGCATGTTGTATTTTTACAGTGCTACCATAGCATGGTGTATTTGTACAGTGCTACCATAGCATGGTGTATTTGTACAGTGCTACCATAGCATGGTGTATTTGTACAGTGCTACCATATCATGGTGTATTTGTACAGTTCTACCATAGCATGGTGTATTTGTACAGTGCTACCATAGCATGGTGTATTTGTACAGTGCTACCATAATATGGGGTATTTGTACAGTGCTACCATAACATAGAGCGTGTGTACAGTGTTGTACTGACACAGAGCATCAGTACAGTGTTGTACTGACACTGAGCATCAGTACAGTGTTGTACCGACACTGAGCATCAGTATAGTGTTGTACTGACACTGAGCATCAGTACAGTGTTGTACTGACACTGATCATCAGTGCTACACTGACACGGTATGTTTTCTGTACTAACCAAGCACAGTGTACATAACTGTTATTAACTGTACTAACCAAGCACAGTGTACATAAATGGTATTAACTGTACTAACCAAGCACAGTGTACATAACTGGTATTAACTGTACTAACCAAGCACAGTGTACATAACTGGTATTACCTGTACTAACCAAGCACAGTGTACATAACTGGTATTAACTGTACTAACCAAGCACAGTGTACATAACTGGTATTAACTGTACTAACCAAGCACAGTGTACATAACTGGTATTAACTGTACTAACCAAGCACAGTGTACATAACTGGTATTAACTGTACTAACCAAGCACAGTGTACATAACTGGTATTACCTGTACTAACCAAGCACAGTGTACATAACTGGTATTAACTGTACTAACCAAGCACAGTGTACATAACTGTTATTAACTGTACTAACCAAGCACAGTGTACATAACTGGTATTAACTTCACCACGATGTTTACACTGGATCTGACTCACTGCGTTTCTTGCCCGTCTTGGTGTATAACAACTTAACACATACTAACATAAGGCCGTTTTTCTTTTTCAAATTCGGATTTATCAACAAAATAGGCACAGATTCCATCAAAAATGACACTGATTTCGGGAGCAAAAATGTTCATAGATTTTGACTGTAAATAGGTGCATATTTTGAAGGAGTTTTTAGGCCTAAATGAATAAGTTTCAGTAACATATTGACCAGAGTTATATCTTTATTTCCTTATTTATAACAAAATTTTGTCATGATCATCTAAATTCAAAACTATTTTTTATTTAAACCTGTGAAGGAATTATTGTTCTAAAATTGTGAAGGATTAATAAATCTCTTTTATGTGATGATTCTGTGATGTGTGTGTGTGTGTGTGTGTGTGTGTGTGTGTGTGTGTGTGTGTGTGTGTGTGTGTGTGTACTTTGTCCTAGGCATGTCGTGACACTAGGGCTGTTGTATATATATGTGTGTGTGTGTGTGTGTGTGTGTGTGTGTGTGTGTGTGTGTGTTACATTTTGTCCTAGGCACATGTCGATTAGACACTAGGCCTGTTGTATATATATGTGTGTGTGTGTGTGTGTGTGTGTAACGAAAACTTCGAAATGTTTCTGGCCCCGCCGGAATTGAACCCGGGCCCTCCGTGCGTGAAGCAAAGCGCTAGCCACCATGCCATCGGGGCGTGTATGTGTGTGTGTGTGTGTGTGTGTGTGTGTGTGTGTGTGTGTGTGTGTGTGTGTGTCTGTGTCTGTGTGTCTGTGTGTGTGTCTGTGTGTGTGTGACGGGGGGGATGATGTTTAACCTGCCCAGGTCAACATTACAACAAACACGAACGCCACTGTTCCCTGACGGACATAATTTCATCATCAGGCGCACTATTACGAACACAGGTGTAGTGTAGTGGCCTGCACACCTGGCTGTAGCACAATACCAAGGTAGGAAAGAGCTAAAGGCAGTAGATAAATACTTATATTTCCATCACCAAACAGCAAGCAATGTATGTACGATATATGAAGATGATATGTAGGATAAAACAATGGAAGCAAGAGACGCGGTGAGAACCATCTCTGACCAGACTTGGAGGTAAGTCTGCCGAGGTTGATTCACGAGTTTACCACATCGCTGCTTCACAACTTTGGCGAGCTTATTTTTGATTGGTTGGGTTGAACCAAGATGCCAGCATAACGACGGCACCACCTCTCCATTACACACTTAGCACCTGGTTTGCTGGTCCTGAGGGAGTGTCTATACGGGTGTGTGACATACACCGAATAAATTATAACATTCACTTAAGATGCTACACTCACCTACACACATTTTCACCTGGTGAGCGACAATTATTCTCTCTGATAAATGAATCAGGAAGATGCGGATATGTCATCAGACACACGAACGATCATTCACGAACACAGACTGGTGACCAGCAAGGTAAAACACAGACTGGTGACCAGCAAGGTAAAACACAGACTGGTGACCAGCAAGGTAAAACACAGACTGGTGACCAGCAAGGTAAACACAGACTGGTGACCAGCAAGGTAAAAAACAGACTGGTGACCAGCAAGGTAAAACACAGACTGGTGACCAGCAAGGTAAAAAACAGACTGGTGACCAGCAAGGTAAAACACAGACTGGTGACCAGCAAGGTAAAACACAGACTGGTGACCAGCAAGGTAAAAAACAGACTGGTGACCAGCAAGGTAAACACAGACTGGTGACCAGCAAGGTAAAACACAGACTGGTGACCAGCAAGGTAAAACACAGACTGGTGACCAGCAAGGTAAAACACAGACTGGTGACCAGCAAGGTAAACACAGACTGGTGACCAGCAAGGTAAACACAGACTGGTGACCAGCAAGGAAAAACACAGACTGGTGACCAGCAAGGTAAAACACAGACTAGTGACCAGCAAGGTAAAACACAGACTGGTGACCAGCAAGGTAAAACACAGACTGGTGACCAGCAAGGTAAACACAGACTGGTGACCAGCAAGGTAAAACACAGACTGGTGACCAGCAAGGTAAAACACAGACTGGTGACCAGAAAGGTAAAACACAGACTGGTGACCAGCAAGGTAAACACAGACTGGTGACCAGCAAGGTAAACACAGACTGGTGACCAGCAAGGTAAAACACAGACTGGTGACCAGAAAGGTAAAACACAGACTGGTGACCAGCAAGGTAAAACACAGACTGGTGACCAGCAAGGTAAACACAGACTGGTGACCAGCAAGGTAAAACACAGACTGGTGACCAGCAAGGTAAAACACAGACTGGTGACCAGCAAGGTAAAACACAGACTGGTGACCAGCAAGGTAAACACAGACTGGTGACCAGCAAGGTAAACACAGACTGGTGACCAGCAAGGTAAAACACAGACTGGTGACCAGCAAGGTAAACACAGACTGGTGACCAGCAAGGTAAACACAGACTGGTGACCAGCAAGGTAAAACACAGACTGGTGACCAGCAAGGTAAAACACAGACTGGTGACCAGCAAGGTAAAACACAGTTGAAATTTTGTAATTTGCAGTAAAAACAATGACACTTTTGTAAAAAAAATATTTTTGATGATAGAGATTATGAGCAGGCAGCAAAGAAGTCAACAACTGTAATATAATTTGTATTGTAAATGTAGATAAATTAATAAATATTTATTGTCAACAAGCTTATGTATTAATAATATATATATATATATATATATATATATATATATATATATATATATATATATATATATATATATAATCTGGGTATATGTATCCAATGTTTCATTAGGAGAAAAACCTTTTGTACAATATAAAAACATTATTTTTATTAGTTGATTGACGACGTGAATGATGGATTTCTAAAAATAGTTATTGTTTGAAATTATAATTTGAGTTTTTGAGTTGAGCTTTTCTTTTTAACTGATTTATTCTTCAATAGTTTATCTCCATGCATCTTTATTTTTCTGGTATTTTCAGTTCAATGTTATGTTGGTGAGAGTAAAGTTTAAGGTAAGTCATTATCTACACCCAGACTCATATTTTTAACAGAATTTGATATGATTCCAGACGACGTTTCGGTCCATTTTTTTATATTTTATTTAAAAACATATTATACAATTTTTACATACATCTGGAAATATACTCTCATAAAGATTCTATGATTAGTATTTAAAAACCCGATACCTTTACCAGGATAAAAAGAAACATTCACCAGCCACCATAAGTATATATAAGGTGCTGTCCTAGAACAATTGATACGTAAACAGCACATAAATAATACACACTAAAGAAAAAAAAACTATCTCATAAGTAATCTTTCAAACAAAAGGAACAAAAAACTTAATGCTTACTTATACATAAGATAAACCGTAACAAGGTTTAATGACCCCCAAGAAACCAAGACTTTCGGCATGATACAATTCATACCTCCCCCCCCCCTCAACATGCTACTACCACGCCCGTGCACATCTGTGAGAAACTGGTACAACAATTGCTTACATCTCCACGTACAAGTGCACATTTAATATCATTACATTTAACACAGCTCAAAAACAAACTACCTAGTAATGTACATAAAATAGCCACTAAACTCCAATCCCCGTACCCACACACTACCTATAACTTACATGTTGACTAGAAAAGCACTTCAACCATGATAGTCCTTAATATACATTAACCCAATACATATCAGTTATCTCCGTGATATTGAGAGAACACATAACTAAACCCTTTTATATCTAAACCAGGACATACATGTACAGTCCTGCACAAGAAAATATACCAAAACATAATGACTAAAAACAACTCATATAACATTACTCCTGATACATTACAATGCACATTCATCTTAGTCAAAAGTCATATAAAAACACAATGTGGGATCATAGAAAACTGGGTACACTACAATGGGTTTACCATTTGGTTAAAAGGGACACGACGTACAGAATGCGGAAATCAAATACACCAGAAAACAAGAAAACATCTAAGAACATAAGAACATAAGAATGGAGGAACACTGCAGAAGGCCTACTGGCCCATACAAGGCAGGTCCTTATCAAAACCACCACTACCTAAGAATTTATTCCCGTACTCACGACACAAATCAAACACAGCCCCTCCCACTCATATATTTGTCCAATCTCTTTTAAAGCCACCCAAGGTCCTAGCCTCTATCACAGTACTCGGAAGATTGTTCCACGCATCTACAACTCTGTTCGAAAACCAGTACTTGCCTATGTCCTTTCTAAATCTAAATTTATCCAATTTAAACTGTTATTTCTGGTTCTTACTTGGTTCGATATCCTCAGTATTTTATTAATATCTCCTTTGTTTATGCCCATCATCCACTTGTACACCTCGATGATATCTCCTCATTCTACGTCTCTCCAGAGAGTGGAGATTCAACGCTCTAAGTCTATCTTCATACGGGAGATTTCTTATACTGTAAATCATTTTAGTCATTCTTCTTTGTATGTTCTCCAATGAATCTATATCCATCCTGTAGTAAGGAGACCAAAACTGAGCTGCATAATCCAAATGAGGTCTCACTAGTGATGTATAGAGCTGTAAAATAACTTTTGACTTCTGTTGCTTATACGTCTTGAAATAAACCCTAGTAATCTGTTAGCCTTATTGCGCACACTTAGGCACTGTTGTCTTGGCTTTAGATTCCTGCTTACCATGACTCCCAAGTCTTTTCACATTCTGTATGATCAAGCTCTACTTCACCTAGTTTATAAATTGAGGGATATTTTCATTACCAAGGACTAGTACCTACACTTGTCCACATTGAACTTCATCTGCCACTTTTGAGACCAAGACATTAATTTGTCCAAATCCTCCTGGAGTTCACTGGTATCCCTCTCAGAATGAATCATACGGCCTATTTTTGTATCATCAGCAAATTTACTCATGTCACTTGCAATTCCTTCATCAAGGTCATTTATGTAAATTATGAACAACAATGGGCCTAAAACTGATCCTTGTGGAACGCCACTAGTGACTAATCCCCATCCAGATTTGACCCCATTAATGGAAACTCTCTGCTTTCTATTGGTAAGCCATGCCTCTATCCATGCTAGAACTTTACCTCCTATACCATGAGCTGCCACCTTTCTTAAGAGTCTCTTGTGAGGTACTCTATCGAAGGCCTTACTGAAATCCAAGTAAACTATATCATATTCTTTATCACTATCTACTGCCTCAAATGTTTTATTGAAAACGTCAGTAAATTTGTTAGGCAGGAGCGACCTCTCGTGAACCCATGCTGAGATTCATTAATCAAATTATGTTCTTCAAGGTGACTTCTAATAATATCAGCTATAATTGATTCTAATAATTTGCCTACTATAGATGTGAGGCTTATTGACGGTAATTTGATGGAATTGACTTATCCCCTGATTTGAATATAGGAACTACATTAGCTATCTTCCACATCTCTGGCACAATACCAGTTAGGATGGACGTATTAAACACATTTGTTAATGGCTGACTAAGTTCCATCTTGCATTCTTTAAGTACCCTGAAAACAACTCGTCGGGTCCCGGGGACTTATTTTGCTTCAGTTTATCTATCTGTTTGATAACCATGTCTATCGTGACAGTAATATTAGTTAACTTGAATTCTTCAGGAACTGAATAATTGTTAATTTCTGAATATCATTTACGTCTTCTGTGTAAAGACTGACAAAAATAGTCATTAAATAGAGAACACATTTCCAGTTCGTTATCCGTCAGCTGTCCATTCCCAATTTTCAGAGGTCCTACCTTTTCCCTCACCTTCGTCCTATACACTTGAAAGAACCCTTTGGATTAGTCTTTGATTCATTAGCAACCTTAATCTCATAGTCACGTTTAGCCTTTCTAATCCCCTTTTTACTTCTTTTCAACTGAACATATTGGTCAATAAGGTTAACATCTCCTTTTGATGCGCCTATAAATTCCTCTTTTCTCCCTAATAGATGTTTTAGCCTCCTGTTAATCCATTTGGGATCGTTATTATTTGACCTAAATTTCTCTGGGGAATAAATATACTCTGTGCACGTTGTACATTATTAAGAAAAAATCATAAACGCAGATCCCATCGTAATCGTTAGCTAGATTACCCCAGTCGAGATTAGACAGGTGTTCTCTAAGTCCAGTATAGTCGGCAGAACGAAAATCAGGAACTTTTACCGTATTATCCCTATTCTCGTACTCCCAGGTAATATTAAAAGTAATGGATTTGTGATCACTTGCGCCAAGCTCTTCAGTGATCTCCAGATTATTTACAAGGGTTTCTTTATTTGACAAGACTAGGTCGAGCAAATTATTACCTCTGGTAGGCTCCGTCACACACTGCTTCAGAAAACAGTCCTGAACTACTTCCATAAAGTCACTGGACTCCAGATTACCGGTCAAAGAAGTCCAGTCAATTTGACTAAAGTTAAAATCCCCTACTATCACTACGTTATTGTGTCTAGAAGCCCTAACAATTTCTGTCCCAAAGAAGTCTCCTCTATCGTGATCCAAGCCTGGAGGTCGGTATATTACACCTAGAATCAGTTTTTCTTGACCTTCTAGAAACTCTACCCAAACAGATTCTGTTAATGATCCATCTATTTTTATGCCTGTTTTTATGCAGCAATTTATATTTTCTCGTACATATAATGCAACTCCACCCCTTTCCCATTATATCTATCTACATGGAACAACTTAAACCCCTGAATATGACACTCAGCAATCATATCCCGACTCTTTATATTATACCATGTTTCAGTTATTGCAATGACATCAAAGTTCCCAGCACATGCTACCAAACGTAATTCGTTAATTTTATTTCTGGCGCTTCGACAGTTAGTGTAAAATACATTGAGATGTATCTTCTTGTGAACCTTTTTCATATTCAGCTTTTGTTTTACACAATTTCTGTTACTATTATTACCCTGTGTTACTCGATTACTGTTATTGTTAAGATTTATGATGTCAAAGCCTGAATCAATATTTTGACCCTCATTATTCACCATTCCTAAACCCATACCTCTAACTAATCCTAGTTTAAAATCCTAACAACATCCTCAACTGAGCTAGAGAGAAATTCTACACCTGCCCTGGATAAGTGAACCCCATCCTGGCATACATGTCACTTCGGCCATAGAAGGGTCCCAGTTGTCAATGAATGGGACTGCATTATCCTTACAGTGTTTGTCCAGCCAGCAATTTATACCAATCGCTCTGGACAGCCATTCATTTCCAACACTCCTTCTTGGCAAAATGCCACATATAACAGGGCGCCCCCCCTTCTTCCTAATTATGTCTATTGCTGTCCTGTACCTTCTAACTAAATCCTCACTTCTACGCTTGCCTACATCATTGCCTCCAGCACTGAGGCAGATAATAGATTGATCCCATTACCGTTCATGATGTTGTCAAGCCGGCTAACAATATCCTCTATCCCAGCCCCAGGAAAGCAAACCCTCTGTCTCCTACTCTTATCCTTCAAGCAGAATGCCCTATCCATATACCTAACCTGGCTATCCCCAACAACAACAATGTTTTTACCTTCTTTTTGTCGTTCGTCGTGACGTTCCCAGTAGTCGACTCACATTCATCGGGTAGCACGGAGAAGGCATTCGATGTTTCCACAGCAGCTCTTTCTTCTTCATCGTTTCTAACTCTCCATTCGTTTTCTTGATCTTCAACTTCGTTCCTTGAAGTCCGGCCACTGCCCAGGTTCCCCTTGACCTGAGGACTCACAACAGGAGGACTACTACGAATCCTCTTGTTTTCCTCCGTCAATCGCCGAATCTCAAGCTTCGCTACCCTCAATTCCTCCTTAAGCTGCTGGTAAAGTTGCTCAATGGACGGCATCTTGGTTCGAATACATCAGTAGCCACACCACAAGGCAAGCGCACAAACATCAATATAGGGAAAACACAGGAGCTAACATTGCCATAATACGGCACCCTAAGCATAATGAATTATGATGCAAAAACGTAAACCTACTTCAAAACAAAACATGAGAATATGATAACAAATTTCCCAGGTAACTCATGGAACAAACAATA
>WNWK01058276.1:0-10503 GCA_009830355.1 Cherax destructor | reverse complement strand
TTGTATTGAGATATGTTTTTAAAGGAGGGGGGAGTTAGGATAGTACACAGTTTCAAGTTTAATAAGATGTTGTTTGTGACTTGTATTATGACTTTTACGTCTGACTCGAAAGGTATTTACTTAAAATTGGAAAAAAAAAAAGGAATGGAAGGGGGTTTACAAGTGTCATGGCAGAGCTGTAATGGTTTCATGTTATTTGGTGTATTACAGTGATACCAGGTCTTCGGACTGATTGGGTAAGACTTTTGCAGAGACAGTATTGTTGTATTGTTCCTGTGTGTTTATGGAATGTAATATGATGTTTAATTTTTATTATGGCAGTTGTGGTGTTTAATTTTGTAACATGTTTGTGCAGGGAGCTGGGTATTGAGGTTAGGTAAAGGCAGTTTTTGTTTGTGTATAGTTTTGCTGCAGGTTGTAGTTATTCAGATATTTTTCAGTAAAGATAAGACAACCTAGTATATAGGTTAATACGAAGGAGATTGATTATATTTGTGTTTAATTTTCTGGTAGGGTGTGAGCTTATGTATATGTTTCAATATGCGATTTTGTCATGACATGTATTGTATATACTGTTTTAAATAATAAAAAAAAAAACATCACTAATACATATTAGCCCTAAATCACCCAGGTTGTAAAAGCTGCCAGAGGTCAGCAGTTCACTCAACACACAAGTAAAATACTTTTTCCAGAAAACTTTTTACGTCAAGATACATTTTTTTTTGTATAGTTTTACAGCAGCTTGTGTACCTAGGAGATCTGTGAAGTGCACCAGAATTAAAGTTCATATTTATGGCATTAATATAGGAACTATAAATCATATATATCAAACACTGAAAACATTACCAAACATGAAAACCTGTGTAAACTGCAACAATATTTTAAAGCGAGGTATAACTTGGGTAGAATATATTTTCTGTTGAAAAAAAAAAAAAATGGAGTCCTGGTACATGTGCAAATATCCACCAATTTACCACTGCTTATATTTTTTGTCTGCCCAAGCGACAGAAAGCAGTTGGAACAAATTTTATTTATACATAAAGACTGAAACACCAACAAAAATATATTTTTTGGTTAATTTGATAGTCTTGTATGACAGTTGGGAAAGTAAAGAGAGTGAGCCAGCTAGAGCCATCATCCCTGGTACTGTCTTGGAAGACAGTACCTGTAAAGATACATACCTGGAGTGTACCAGATGGAGATAGTAGTCTTGGTATTGAAGTAACTGGTGAAGACCAAGACATTTAGGATCCAGAAATACAAAATACCACTTCTGCTGAAGATGGAAAAAATGGGGATAATACTTCTGGGAATTGTGTTTTTACATTAACAGTAACAACTGGAGGTGGTGCAGGAGCTGCTGATAGTGGGAGTCAGGAACAACTGGAGGTGGTGCAGGAGCTGCTGATAGTGGGGAGTCAGGAACAACTGGAGGTGGTGCAGGAGCTGCTGATAGTGGGGAGTCAGGAACAACTGGAGGTGGTGCAGGAGCTGCTGATAGTGGGGAGTCAGGGACAACTGGAGGTGGTGCAGGAGCTGCTGATAGTGGGGAGTCAGGAACAACTGGAGGTGGTGCAGGAGCTGCTGATAGTGGGGAGTCAGGAACAACTGCACCAGCAGGGACCCAGTCACAAAAATCCCTACAAACAGAAATCAGATCTGTGCAAATTCTATGAATTGGGTATCTGTAGTTGTAGAATATCGGGAAAACAGGTGGAACGTGCAATCTTGACGACCCCCCAAAAAAAATGCAGTGACACGATGAGCAAAGGAGTATGTAATTCTTCTTGTAAATTATTTCACCCTAAAATATGTCATTCATCAATTCATAAACGACAATGTTGCAATACAAACTGTCAGGCACACCATTTAAAAGAGGACCATAAGGTACAGATCACACAGACCTTGTGAAACAAACCATGGTACAACCTCTCCAGAAAAAAAAAACTTTTTTAAGTACCAGGAAGAAAGAACTGCCATGAAATGACAGAAATACTACACCACCTCCGATCACTACTGGAGTGGAAGTACAGTCAGTGGGCCCCACTCCACAACAACAGATATTAATACCAGTAAATAAAGCCCCCTCCATACCATCAATACGACAACATTTATATTTACAAATATACAAGGTATAAGGAAATGCACAAACAACAAAATACCTTTCATCAGTGGACTCCTGACAGAGTCAAATGCAATGTTGTGGCTTTCACAGAGACCCATACAAAGGATCACTTTGACAACAAATTATTGATCCCAGGTTACAATTTATTCATATGCAACAGAAAGAACAGGCTACAAGGGGCAGTTGGCCTGTATGTCAGAGAGTCGCTCATTTGCTCAGAATTACTAAACACCACAAATGATGTAGTTGAAGTTTTGGCAGTAAAGATTTAAAACCTAAACCTTGTCATTGTAGTTGTATACAAGCCACCAGATTACAAATTCCCAATAATTCAAGGAACAGTTTTTGAAAATTAACTTGCTGTGTGATTTCAGCTTATGACACTTAAAATGAAGGAATGAGGCAAATAATGCTCTAGCAGGAGGCAGCTCAGATGAAAATTCACTCACACACAGGAGCAATTAAATCTTTGCAACAAATTCATCTTAAGAAAACAAACAGTGGAACCAACAAGACTGGAAAACACACTTGATCTGATCTTCACTAACGATGATCTGGTGCGAAATATATTAGTATCAAAGACAATACACTCCGTTCATAATATAATCGAAGTACAGACGTATATATGCTGGGGTCCTGACCAGCAAAATGAGATTAGTTATGAAGATGCTTTCACCAAATTCAACTTCAATAACAATGGGATCAAATCAACCATGTCCTAAATGAAACAAGCTGGGAAGATATCTTAAACAACTCAGATCCTAACCTTTGCCTAAAAAGAATTAACTCTGTGGCAGGCACTTGAGGTATGCTCAAGGCACAATACCATAAGGAAAAAGAATAGAAGATATAATCTAGAAAGAGAGACACTCTCTACAGGTGAATGTGAAGAATCAGAGCTGATAAATTACACATATGCAACACTTTGGTATCTTTAATGAGGAAACGTTTCCCCACACACTGGCTTCATCAGTCCATACAAAAAAAATGGTAAAGAACATGAGGAGTTTGAGGTAATCAGTCCCTCAGCCTTGAGTCGATGTAATCAATTCATCAATCCTGAAAAGAATACAACATATGTGCGAAGAAGTGGCTTATATACTGTAGACAGGTGAGGTGCAGCAGTCGTAGGTGGTGTCACATTTGACAAATCGAATGTGGAAGTAGGTCATGACTAAAGGTTTGGCATGACCTACCATTTCTGTATTCTTTTCAAGAGTGATGGACTGATTACAGCGACTCAAGGCCGAGGGACTGATTACCTCAAACTACTCCTGTTCTTCACCATTTTCTTTTGTATGGACTGATGAAGCCACTGTGTGGCGAAACGTTTCCTTATTAAAGATTCAGAAGTGGTGAACATGTGCTCATATTGGTCAGTCTATCTTAAATGCGAAAGGAGGCAATAGGGCCAGAGAAATATAAAATATCGAAGTTAAGCTTAAGGAATCATAAAGGAGCCAACAAACACAGGAAGAACTTAGTCATTAATGAAATAATAATAATCTTTATTTCTACAAGTACATATGCAATGTATACAGGCCTAGCCTACATCAATGGCATATTACTATATAGTTATGCAGAACATTTCGGGCAAATTAGTTGTCCCCGGCTGTGACCAACACCAGTCGACTAACACTCAGGAGTCTATTTTGCTACTAGGAGAACAGGTACAGCAGGTGTCTTAAGGAAACAAGTCCTAAAAAACTTCTTTTCTTACGCAAAATCTCAAGCAAAAACTACGTCCAGTATTGGGACCCTGCTTAACGAGATGGAACTTAACCCAGATGACAGCAAAGAAATAAGTGAGATAATGAAGTCCCATTATGTCTCAGCGTTTAGTGAGCCGCAACCAGATTAAGAGTCAACAATGTAAATGATTTTTTATGACTGGGTATCAAAATTTGGTTAATTCAATAATTTCAGATATAATCCTAACACCACAAGACTTTGAAACAACAGTAAATGACATGCCCATAGACTCTGCCCTAGACTAAGACTCGTGGAACTCTGTGTTCATTAAGAACTGCAAGAAACCCCTCCCATGTGCCTTAAATATTTCGTGGAGAGGAGCATAGACACAGGGGTCATCCCACAGTTACTAAAAGCAACAGATATAGCCCCACTCCACAAAGGTGACAGCAAAGCAATTGCAAAGAATTACAGACCGATTGCACTAAGGTCCCACTTCATAAAAAATCTTTGAAAGGGTTCGAAGAAGCAAGATGGCCACCACTTGGATACCCAACAATTTTACAACCCAGGGCAACATAGGTTTAGAGGAGGTCGCTCCTGCCTACTTACAGCTACTGGACCATTGTGACATGGCCCTGGATGCAATGAAGGACAACCATAATTCAGATATAGTATACACAGACTTTGAAATGCTATCATGGTGTAATAATACTCAAAATGTGCGATAAAGGAATAACAGGAAAAGTAGGTAGATGAATCTATAACTTCCAAACAAACAGAACACAAAGAGTAATAGTAAACAGAGTTAAGTCAGAAGACGGTTACAGTGAGAAGTTCGGATGAAAAAGGTACTGTACCATCTCCTATTGTTTTCCTTATTCTCATGTTAAACATAGAGATGTCCTCCTTGTTGATGATAGTAGAATTTGCATTATAGTGCTATCCACTGAAAACACTGCAAATCTCCAAGATAACATTAACTCAAGTTTTTAAATGGGCTTCAGAAAACAATATAAAGTTCAGTGAAGACAAATTTGAATTACTCAATTATGGAAATCGAGGAAATAAAAACTGGATTAAAATATAAAACAAATTCCAAGAACACAGCAGAACGAGAAACTAATGTGTAGGTCCTAGGAGTGATAATATCAGAGAATCTCACTGTTTAAGATCACAACAATGTCTCTACCACATCTGCTAGAAAAATGATAGCATGGTTAATAAGAACCTTCAGAACTAGGGATGCCAAGCCATCGATGATTGTCTTCAATTCGCTTGTTCTCTCAGTAATACTCTTAGTAATCCATCTCCAACCAACGAATTCTCTGCATAAAATTCACACCACACATTGCCCCCAGACATGATATCTCCACTGCCTCCAGCATCCTTCTTGTTGAGACATTCATAACCCATGCTTCACACCCATATAAGAGTGTTAGTACCAGTATACTCTTATACATTCCTCTTTTCTTGCCTCTAAGGATAACGTTATTTTTTCTCCACAGGTGCCTCAATACATCACTCACCATTTTTTCCCTCGTCAATTCTATTGTTTACCTCGTCTTTCACAGACTCATCTGCTGACAATTCCTCTCCCGAATATCTGAACACATTCACTTCCTCCATATTCCCGCTCTCTCCAATCAGATATCCACTTTTTCATTGCCTAAACTTTTTGTTACCCTCATCATCTTGCTCTTTCTATGTTCACTTTTAATTTCTTTCTTTACATTCCCTCCCAAAGAACAGAAGCACAGTGTCATCAGCAAAAAGCAACTGCGACAACTCCCACTTTGTGTTAGATTCTTTGTTGTTATCCCATACCTCTCCTAGCACCCTGCATACACTTTTACAACCCCATTTATAAATATATTTAACAACCATGATGACATCACGCATCCTGTCTAAGGCCTTACTTTTACTGGTAAATAATTTCCTCTCCTTACATTCCCTAACCTTAGTCTCATCCCCGTAAAAACTCTTTTAATGTTTTCAGTAACCAACCACCTATTCCATACCCTTGCAACATCTGCTACATTTCTTCCTTTTCACTCAGCCTTGTGCCTTTTATACATCCATAAATGCAACAGTTATTTCCTTACTCTTAAGTAGGGCGTAACCCGGCAGAGTGATCGATTTTGCCGGAGTGTGTTTTGGGGTCGCACTAAGATTTTGACTCCTGGGAGTCGCAATTAGGTGTAATTTTTGGTGGTAACCCGAAACGCGGGGCGGCAGGACGCACCAGGACGCACCGTCCTGGAGCTCTGTATCAGGGATCATTTGTCAAATATTTTTCAATAGAAAATTTTAGGAGCATCGATTTTTTTTTTATCATCTATGTTTACCTTGGACCACTCCTCACCTCCCCACCACCATCCACACATTCTATCCAACTCCCTTACCCTCTGGAGTATACCTGGAGAAAGTTCAGGGTCATCGCCCTGCGGCCCAGTCTGTGACCAGGCCTCATGTTGGATCAGAGCCTGATCAACCAGGCTGTTACTGCTGGCCGCACGGAGTCCAACGTACGAGCCACAACCTGGCTGGTCAGGTACCGACTTTAGGTGCCTGTCCAGTGCCTGCTTGAAGACAGCCAGGGGTTTGTTGGTAATTCCCTGATGTATGCTGGGAGGCAGTTGAACAGTCTTGGGCCCCTGACACTTATTGTGTTGTCTCTCAACGTGCTAGTGGCACCCTGTTTTCATTGGGGGATGTTACATCGCCTGCCGAGTCTTTTGCTTTCGTAGGGAATGACTCTCATCCTAATCTCCCCATCACCTATATCATCTCCCCTCGGCCTCCATCTCCCCTACCCTACCTCACCCCTCAACTCCAGGACCAACATAACTCCATTTCCTCGAACCAAGAGTCCATCTAAGACCAAGATGCACTCCTCATCTCCCTTACCCTCCCTCACTTTCTCCTCAACTCCAGGATCAACTTGGATCAAGAACACCAATGACCATCCTATCTTTAACATTTTGGATCAAGAATTTCATCCACCCTCCCATCTGTCAGTCCTTTCATCACCCCTCTCCATTCATCATCCCTTCATCCATTCGATCGCCCTCCTCATCCATAACCCTCCTTCATCCACCCCTCCATCACACTATCAATCACTCTCCCTCATCCATTACCCCTCCATCACACCCTCAATCCCCCTCCCCAAAGTTATTAAAGCATACAAGACCACCTGTGGCTCTTAACATAATACAATAACAACAAACCCAATCTCCCTCTCTCGAACTCACCATCTCTCCATCAACTTTAATGCTTCCCCATATGTACCAAGACAATCTCCCCTCTCTTACACTTATCCTCTCCCCATCAACTTCAGTGCTCCCATATGTACCAAGGTAATCTCCCCCTCTCCCACACCCTCACCAAGCTCCAACAGGTCAGATCACAGTCCATAGTTCTTAATGGACATCACTGTGGCACTTAAAAGGTGCCGCAGTAATTAGCATTCCCCACCAACCATCCCAGTGGGTATTATCCCTCACATCTTTCTTTCTCTATCACCTCCTTATAACTCACCTTTCATATCCCTGTCTTCTTATTCCTATACTTTAATTTTTACCTCATCACTATACTTTAATTTTCCTCATAATATCGATGTCCGCCGCTTTATTCTATTTCTCCACATAAAAAACATTTTTCCCATATTTTTATTCATATATATAAATTTGATATTATATGCACATAATATAACAATTAAGCGTCATAATTTTTTTTATTATTTATTCCATATTTCACACTATTTGTATCTATATTTATTCATAGAGAATATTTAGACAGAGTTTTAAAGGAATGTAAAGAATGTAAAGAGGAACTTACCAAACATTTGGCTAATCTTTTCAACATATTACTACAAACTGGCATAGTGCCAGACAAGTGGTAAAGGGCAAATGTAATACATATTTACAATTCAGGTGACAGGTCCTTAGCTGAACTATAGACCAATAAGCCTTACCTCCATAGTTGGTAAATTTATGGAATCAATAATTGCCGAGGCAATTCGTAGCCATCTTGAAAGGCATAAATTGATTAATGAATCTCAACACGGTTTTACTAAGGGGTGTTCCTGTCTTACGAATTTACTAACTTTTTTTCACTAAGGTGTTTGATGAGGTAGATCATGGTAATAAATATGATATTGTGTATATGGACTTCAGTAAGGCTTTCGATAGAGTTCCGCATCAGAGGCTACTGAGGAAACTTAAGGCACACGGAATAGGAGGAGAATTTTTTCCTGGGTAGAGGCATGGTTGATAAATATGCAGTAGAGTTTGCATAAGTGGAGAGAAATCAGAATGGGGGCACGTCACAAGCAGTGTTCCCAGGGGTCAGTTTTGGGCCCCTTGTTGTTCACAATTTATATAAACGACATAGATGAGGGAATAAATAGCAACATAAGCAAATTTGCTGATGACACCAAAATAGGCCGTCCAGTTCATTCAAATGAGGACATTAGAGCACTCAGGATGATTTGAATAGACTGATGCAGTGGTCGGAGAAGTGGCAGATGCAGTTTAATATAGACAAATGCAAAGTTCTAAATGTTGGGCAGGACAATAACCATGCCACATATAAACTGAATAATGTAGATATTAATAATTGTAATTGGAAAAGAGTTTAGGAGTTCTGGTTAGCAGTAATCTGAAACCAAGACAACAGTGCATAAGTGTTCGCAATAAAGCTAACAGAATCCTTGGCTTCATATCATGAAGTATAAATAATAGAAGTCCTCAGGTTGTTCTTCAACTCTATATATCTTTGGTTAGGCCTCATTTAGATTATGCTGCACAGTTTTGGTCACCGTATTACAGAATAGATATAAATGCACTGGAAAACGTACAGAGGAAGATGACAAAGTTGGTCCCATGTATCAGAAATCTTCCTATGAGGACAGACCGAGGGCCCTGAATCTGCACTCTCTAGAAAGGCGTAGAATTAGGGATGATATGATTGAGGTGTATAAATGGAAGACAGGAATAAATAAAGGGAATGTAAATAGCGTGCTGAAAATATCCAGCCAAGGAAGGACTCACAGCAATGGTTTTAAGTTGGAAAAGTTCAGATTCAGGAAAGATATAGGAAAGCACTGGTTTGGTAACAGAGTTGTGGATGAGTGGAACAAACTTCAGAGTACCGTCATAGAAGCTAAGACGTTGTTTATTTTTAAAAATAAGTTAGATAAATACATGAGTGGGCGTGGGTGGGTGTGAGTTGGACCTGACTAGCTTGTGCTACTAAGTCTTATGAGTTTACGTGGAGAGGGTTAACTCCAGGTAGTCAGGTCTAAGCCGTGGAGTGGAATGGACGTGCCTCGCATAGGTCAGTAGGCTTGCCGCAGTGTTCCTTCCTTCTTATGTTCTATATATGACCCAGTATATCCCACAACTCCCACATCACTACATGACAGATTTTGTACATAATATACCTGGAGAGAGTTCCAGGTGTCAACGCCCCTGCGGCCCGGTCTGTGACCAGGCCTCATGTTGGATCAGATCCTGATCAACCAGGCTGTTACTGCTGGCCGCACGCAGTCCAACGTACGAATCACAGCCTGGCTGGTCAGGTACCGACTTTAGGTGCCTGTCCAGTGCCTGCTTGAAGACAGCCAGGGGTTTGTTGGTAATCCCCTGATGTATGCTGGGAGGCAGTTGAACAGTCTTGGGCCCTTGACACTTATTGTGTTGTCTCTCAGCGTGCTAGTGGCACCCCTGCTTTTCATTGGGGGGATGTTACATCGCCTGCCGAGTATTTTGCTTTCGTAGGGAGTGACTATCGTGTGCAACTTTGGTACTAATCCGTCGAGAATTTTCCAAGTGTATATAATAATGTATCTCTCCCGCCTGCGTTCTAGGGAGTACAGGTTTAGAAACTTCAACAAGCGTTCCCAGTAATTGAGGTGGTTTATCGCAGTTATGCGTGTCGTGAAGGTTCTCTGCACATTTTCTAGGTCAGCAATTTCACCTGCCTTGAAAGGTGCAGTTAGTGTGATCCTCTGACATGATCACTCCCAGGTCTTTGACATTAGTTTTTCGCTCTATTGTGTGGTTGGAATTTGTTTTGTACTCCGATGAGATTTTAATTTCCTCCCGTTTTCCATATCTGAGTAATTGAAATTTCTCATTATGAACTTCATATTGTTTTCTTCAGCCCATTTAAAGATTTGGTTGATGTCTGCTTGGAGTCTTGCAGTGTCTTCAACGGTGGACACTGTCATACAGATTCGGGTGTCATCTGCAAAGGAAGACACAGCACTGTGGCTTATATCCCTGTCTATGTCCGATATGAGGATGAGGAACAGGATGGGAGAGAGTACTCTGCCTTGTGGAACAGAGCTTTTCACTGTAGCCGCCTCAGACTTTACTCTTTGTGTTCTACTTGTTAGGAAATTATAGATCCATCTACCAACTTTTCCTGTTATTCCTTTGTCAAGCATTTGTGGGCTATTACACCATGGTCACACTTGTCAAAGGCTTTTGCAAAGTCTGTGTATATAACATCTGCATTCTGTTTGACTTTAGGCATCAGGACCTTGTCGTAGTGGTCCAGTAGTTGGGACAGACAGGAGCGACCTGCTCTAAACCCATGCTGCCCTGGGTTGTGTAATTGATGGATATCTAGATGAGTGCGATCTTGTTTTAGAACCCTTTCAAAGATTTTTATATGGG
>WNWK01058275.1:0-10503 GCA_009830355.1 Cherax destructor | reverse complement strand
CTGTGTCTGGCCGTAAGGACAAGTCATTGCTATCTGACTCTCAGACTTGAACTACTAATATCTTATTTAGGTTATTTGTGAATTGTTTGTTGCATCGATGACATTGTGGTTCTCATATCTCTTAATAAACTATCCATAAATGATGCTGCATTTATGTTTCTCTTCCCACCACCTTAACCCTAATTCTCTCTCTCTCTCTCTCTCTCTCTCTCTCTCTCTCTCTCTCTCTCTTCTTCTATCTATCTATCTACTATCTCTTTTACACATGGTTTGACAAGGTTAGGTTAAGGATCTCTATCTTTAATGGCATTCTATTGAAAAGTTAAAGATTCCTAACTTTATTGACAAGCTAAGAGCTGTTACCTACATCAGCTCATTTGAAAGCATTTTTATTGTTATGAAACAGGATGAAGTTGGAGTCATCTGTGGGCCAGCATTTTCATAATGATGTACGAATGTATTGCAGACTCGAGTCATCTTGGGAATAAATGATCTCAGATGAAGTGATATTCTGGAAAAGGATACAGCCAGAGTGAAGTTGCTGCTTTCTGCCCGTCTTGTGGTATAGAAGCTTGCTTCTCGCTGTCCACGAAGTGGAACCAAGTGTAGTACTTTGACAATGTTGGCCTTGTACATAACAGTAAGGCCACCCACATCTCTCCTGTGTTGAAGGCTCTGCTGAAATGACAGATCAATCCAGGATGGATCCAGACGAGAGATGAGACGTCTTGCTCTGTTCTCTACTCTGTCAAGCAGTCGCAGATGAGATGAGGGGGAGAGGGGGCAGGCTGTATAGGGATCGTATCTCTCTTTCTAGTTTACTTTTTCTCTTTCTTTTTCTTAATGGAATGTGCCTTGAGCAGATCTCAAGAACCACAGAGTTCATTTTTTTCTAGGCAAAGGTTCGGATCCGTGTTGTTTAGGATATCTTCTCAGCTTGTTTCATTTATTACATGGTTGATTTCTTTCAATTGTATGTTTTTGTTATTGAAGTTGAATTTTGTGAAGACACCCTCATGACTAATTACATTTTGCTGGTCAGGAGCCCTGTGCATACTTGTCTGTACCTATTGTTTTGTGATCTGTGTGTATTGTCTTTGTTACGGTTATTACGTATCAGATCGTCGTTATTAGTGAAGATGAGGTCCAGCGTATTTTCTAGTCTTGTAGGTTATAATATTTGCTGGTTTAGGGTGAATTTTGTGAAGAGATTTAATAGCTCGTGTGTGTTAATTTTTATCTGAGCTGCTAAAAAATTGTTTGCTACACTCCTCTGTTTTAGGTGTCTTAAGTTGAAATCTCCCAGTAGCAAGATGTTAGGGGCAGGAGTTGGGAGATTTTCCAGTGTTCAGTTTTCAAAAGCTTTTCCTGGAATTGCTGGGAAGTTGTTACCGCCAAAACTTCAACTACATTATTTGAGGTGTTTAGTATTTCTGAGCAAATGAGACTGTGATGTACAAGCCAATTCTCCCCCCCCCCCTTGTTGCCTGTTTATTCTGTCACATCTGAATAGATTAAAACCTGGGATCCATATTTATTTGTCAAAATGATCTTTTATGTGGGTCTCTGTGATGTAATTTCAGGGTTTTTTTATTTGCTGGCTCTATTATCTGTTGGTCTGGAGTGGAGGCCAATTACTGTGCCTCTGCTCTAGAAGTGTTTTCAGTTTGTGTAAGATTTCTGTCATTTCTTGTCAGTCTTTTTTCCTTCTGGCACTAAAAAACCTCCTTCTCTGGAGAGGTTATTGCTTCCCTCTTTTGGTTCCCATAGTCTGGCTGGTCTGTGTCTTCTTGTCCCCTTTAGATGATGTGCCTGGCAGTATACGTTGTAGCATATTCTTTCATGGAGTGACGAGTGACACATTTCATAGTGAAATAAGTTACAGGAAGGAGAGTTGCACCCTCCTGTTGTCATGTGGGTGCGGCATTTTTTGGATAGTCAAAGGTGCATGTCCCACCTGTTTTACCAGATATACCATGCCTGCAGATACCCAAGGCAGAGAATTTGCAAAGATTGAAATTTTGTTTGCTAGGATTTTTTGTGGCTGTGTTTGCTGTGTTTCCCCTCTACCTACCAGCCCTGTATGGACATCAGTGCTTCCACCAGTTTTTACTTTTAATGTGTCAACACTATTCCCTGAGGCATCATTCCCATTTGTTTCATCTCCAGCAGTATCGCTATTTTGTTCCTCTATAAAATGAATAGCGTTGTCTTTACCTGTTTCATCACCAGTGCCACTATCTCCATTTGGTGCACTGTCCTCCAGGACAACACTAGCACCCTCTGGAGCACTGTCCTCCAGGACAACACTAGCACCCTCTGGAGCACTGTCCTCCAGGACAACACTAGCACCCTCTGGAGCACTGTCTTCCAGGACAACACTAGCACCCTCTGGAGCACTGTCCTCCAGGACAACACTAGCACCCTCTGGAGCACTGTCCTCCAGGACAACACTAGCACCCTCTGGAGCACTGTCCTCCAGGACAACATTAGCACCCTCTGGAGCACTGTCTTCCAGGACAACACTAGCACCCTCTGGAGCACTGTCTTCCAGGACAACACTAGCACCCTCTGGAGCACTGTCCTCCAGGACAACACTAGCACCCTCTGGAGCACTGTCTTCCAGGACAACATTAGCACCCTCTGGAGCACTGTCTTCCAAGACAGCCACGTCCAACCCAACCATTTTATTTTCCCAGCTGTCATACCAGGCTGACATGTCTTTGAAGAAGGATTTTTTATTGTGTTTTTGTCTTTTAATATAGATGTAATTTCCTCATACAGGTGTATCTCCTGCAAACAACAGGAGCCTAGCGAACTAGGCTTGTTTCATGTTTAGAGGACACTCGTGGCAGTGGTAAGCTCAAGGCTAATTTCAACCTCATGCCGTTTGAATACCAGCCTCCACAAGCTGTGTGTATTAAAATTCCAAAGTAGAGACGGTATATCAAGCAAGTTTTTATGGTTAGGGTGAACCAATATATTTTAAGTTGAATAAAGTTGGTTGTTCTTTTTAGAATTGTAAAAATTATTTCCATCAATTTAAAAAAAAATATCTGTTACGGCCCCCTACCTAACAATGGTTGTTAGGTAGTTTACCTGCCGGCCTGTGACGTAATCAAACGTGATGTTTGACTGACGGGCCAGCTGGACTGACAGTGTCATCGAGACTCTCCCCTATTCAACACTGGAGAGTTCACCAGCTCACTGATACACTACTGGAGTTCGCCAGTCAGACCTGCGTGAGAGTTGCAGTGTGGTGCTGGTGACAAGCTCCCTGATATACTACTGGAGTTCGCCAGTCAGACCTGGCGAACTCCAGTGTGGTGCTGGTGACAGGCCTACAGTGCTCCAGTGCTGAGAGAACTGGAAGCTTTATTCTCTCTAGACTGTGTTACTCGAGAGCAACTCTGTACTTGTGATGTTTGCAAGGCCAAGTACAGTTGATGAGGACACTGTAATGAGGAGAGCGGCCAGTCTGGTCACCAGAATTACCTACTGGCTTTCATCGTACCTGGACTGTTGTACCTGAGACTATGTACCTGAGATGGTTTACCGAAGATTGTTACCCGGAGTGTCAGGTTTTTTAGTGGTGTGTCAGTTTGTGACGGTGGCACGACACAAGTTAAGAGTCGTGTATTTGGTGTGTCATAACGCGGTGAAAAGGTTTTATTAGAGATTGAGTTCATGTTACAGGGGGCGTGTCTGTGAGACAGAGACGGTGTCGTGTGACACAGGGAAGGTGTCTTATGGGCACAGAGAGAAGGGTGTCGTGTGACACAGAAGAGAAGGCGTGTCGGGTGACACCGGGGGCGTGTCATGTGACACAGAGAACGGGTGTCATGGGACCCCGTGAGAAGGCGTGCCATAAGACAGAGACAAGGGTGTCTGAGGACACGGTGGAGAAGGCGTATCATGACAAGGTGTGGTAGTGTCCTGCGTGACACTAGAAGATGGCAGCGACTTGACACTGCATTAAGTACTTGATTTTACTTGTGATTTTTATCTTGTACTATGATTTTGTGTAAATGTTTTTACACAGATTATTAGATTATGTTTTTATTCAGATTATATGCTTTTATATTAATAATATATATATAATATAATAAAAATCTGAAATATGAGATTTTACTTAGTATCCCAAACAGTCTTTTATTACAAATGCTTATTATTTTGTAATAATATCGATCAAGTGTTTTGTGTGTTTTAGATCATTAGATATTCAATAAATCTTCAAGATTTCTTCAACTATGAACTGTGGACTGCAAATCCACAAACCTCTCAAAAACATTGATGGGAATACATAAAGTTTAACTTTATCTTTATGTGAAGAATAATATTGCAAATAGGAACAGATATTTGTTGTTTTTCTGCAAATATTAAATTAAAAATCATGGTTTCCATTAATATCTAAATTATCTAGAAAAACCATGAGTTATTTTGTTCAAACTCGACAGTAAAATTTATGGAATGAGCTAAACTATTTAATTTGACACACTGATATGGTTTATATCTTTATTCTTAGACATGAGACATAAAGCATCATCAGCGCACTTACCCCACACACACCTGAGACCATTACACATTTATCATTACACTGGCATTGTATCAAAATACACTGCACATCTACCACCATCACACTACGCATCTACCACCACTACACATCAATAACCACTACACTACATATCTACCACAACTACACATCTGCCACCACTATACACCTACCTCAACTACCCTACACATCTTACACCACTGTACATCTACTACCACCACTGTTCTACACATCTACCTCTGCACTATACATCTAACACTAGTACACTATACATCTACCACCAACACACTACACATCAATAACCACTACACTACATATCTACCACCACACTACACATCAAAAACCACTACACCACATATCTACCACATTACTACACAATAACCATCACTATGCTACACATTAACTACAGATTACACTACGCTACAGAAAATTACAACATAATACCAGACTGAGACATATATACACCACATTTTAAAACACTATACTCAACTACACTATTCCTCATTACACTATATTAAATATCACTGTATAACCATAATCTACACAATAATATTTCACCAAATCATACTTTCCATCGCTCTTTACATCATTACACTGGAGGTTGGGAGGGAGAGAGATTGTGCATAATGTAAGTATGGTGTCTGAGTGGAAATACATTAATGTGTGTGGAAGAATGTATGTGTGTTCACTTATGAATCTTTCTTATCAATATTTATGAAAGTTTTCGTGAAGGTGGACAAACAGATTACCACACTCACACTCATCTTCATGCAATTAAACTTTAATAAATAAACTTATTCAAAAGCAAAATTTTCATTGTGAAGCTGCGTGATGGTTACGTTTGTAGCCCAAAGTTCTGTGTCTCTTCTGACGCAAACTTTGTGTCTTCTCCTGCAGTTCCACCCACCTGGACAACTAGGTCGAGTTGAAGGTTAGGTTTGCGTGTGTTATTGGTAAATTTGTTTATCAGGGATTCTCGTCCCATTTCCTTCCATCGACTGTTAGTACAGAGGTACTGCAGTTTGTGATTGAGTTTGATCTTGTGTTGGAGGTTGACTGTGGTGACTGTGCTCAGCAGTGTGGTGTTGACTGTGGTGACTGTGCTCAGCAGTGTGGTGTTGACTGTGGTGACTGTGCTCAGCAGTGTGGTGTTGGCTGTGGTGACTGTGCTCAGCAGTGTGGTGGTGACTGTGGTGACTGTGCTCAGCAGTGTGGTGTTGACTGTGGTGACTGTGCTCAGCAGTGTGGTGGTGACTGTGGTGACTGTGCTCAGCAGTGTGGTGGTGACTGTGCTCAGCAGTGTGGTGTTGGCTGTGGTGACTGTGCTCAGCAGTGTGGTGGTGACTGTGCTCAGCAGTGTGGTGCTCAATATGAAGATTGGTCCTCATATTCCTTGCAGTTTCAAAGGATTGTGGGAGAAACTGTTGTGGAAGATGTTGTAGGAAAATACAGCATTATATAAGAGCAATATATCAAGATACAAGAATGGTAATGTAACATGAAAGAAGAGTAAATTCTCAAGCAAGAACAGGACAGTAACAATTAACAACAGTAAAACATGAAAACAAAGAAGAAACACATGAGCAATACAGCAACACAAAAACTGTACTGAAAAACACAAGAATCGTACGGTAACACACAAAAAAGTACAGTAACTACAGCAACATAGATGAGAAAAAATAAATTAATCATATTATAATTATAAAATATAAATAGAAGTCCGAGATCTTCACTAAGTAACCTCTGCCTGGTGGGTGAGTTGGGTGAGCTCTTGGTCTCGTCTAGCTGGTCTACTGTTCCAGGCTGTCTTGGTGGGTGGAATTACGGGACGTAGTTTTCTGCGTGTCCCCTCCTGTAATTCCACCCACCAAGACAGCCTGGAACAGTAGACCAGCTAGACAAGACCAAGTTCTCATCCAGCAAGGTCACTGGGGAGGGGCCAAAAATCGCTGACCTTGGGGAAGTGGGGAACCACTGACTTGGGGAAGGCACCAAAAAATAGAAAAATAATAAAAAATGCGGAACCTGGGGAAGTGAGGAAGGAAGGTCATCTGAGGGGACACAGGTGGACTTGTGGAGACACGGAACTAGGGGAAGCACCAAAAAAATGAAAGTGGGGAGTGCGGAAGGGTTAACATCCGGGGGCCCACGGAAACATGACCCAGAAGAAGGTAACCAGAGAGAAGGCAAGTGATAGAGGGGAGTACCTTGGAAAAGTGGGAAAGGGAGAATACCTGAGGGGACACAGGTGGACTCCTGGACACATGGACCTGAGGGAAGCCCGAAGATGGTAGATAGTGTGGGGGGGGGGACCCTAAAGACGAACCACTGGCCTCCACGTGGCAGGGTCTGGTAACTCAGAGATAACTAACTCTGAGGCTGACAGTGGTCGCATATTTTTATTTTCATTTTATATCTCCAGGCCTCCCTGATGGCAGCCGAAGTGGTTGTATATTTCAGTGAGAGATGATATAACACACACACACACACACACACACACATACACACACACACAATAACAATAACAACAATAACAACAATAAATTATATAATAAAATAAAATAAAAATAATCATCTCAATTAATTCCATTTCGTAACAAAATATAAAAAGTGTTTATGGTGACTCATCGTTAATTATGTTGTGATGTATTGTGAGGTCCATCCTGATATTGTGAGCGTGGCTACACTTTGTCACCTTTTGCCAATATTATTAAATGGTTTAATTTTAACCATTAATTTCTTAATGTATATGTATAATAAAATACTGCCGCCTCGACCCACTACCTGGGTCAAGGCCCAGCAAGGTCACATCAGTAAAACCACACCACTACCTACCCTGTATCTGGGTCAAGACCCAGCAAGGCCACACCAATAAAACCACACCACTACCTACCCTGTATCTGGGTCAAGACCCAGCAAGGTCACACCAGTAAAACCACACCACTACCTACCCTGTATCTGGGTCAAGACCCAGCAAGGCCACACCAGTAAAACCACACCACTACCTACCCTGCATCTGGGTCAAGACCCAGTAAGGCCACACCAGTAAAACCACACCACTACCTACCCTGTAGCTGGGTCAAGACCCAGCTAGGCCACACCAGTAAAACCACACCACTACCTACTCCTGTATCTGGGTCAAGACCCAGCAAGGCCACACCAGTAAAACCACACCACTACCTACCCTGATCTGGGTCAAGACCCACAAGGCCACACCAGAAAAAACCAACCACTACCTACCCTGTAGCTGGGTCAAGACCCAGCAAGGCCACACCAGTAAAACCACACCACTACCTCTCTGTATCTGGGTCAAGACCCAGCAAGGCCACACCAGTAAAACCACACCACCACATCCCTTATCTGGGTAAAAGACCCAGCAAGGCCACACCAGTAAAACCACACCACTACTTACTCCTGTAGCTGGGTCAAGACCCAGCAAGGCCACACCAGTAAAAACCACACCACTACCTACCCTGTATCTGGGTCAAGACCCAGCAAGGCCACACAGTAAAACCACACCACTACCTATCTGCATCTGGGTCAAGACCCAGCAAGGCCACACCAGTAAAACCACACCACTACCTACCCTGTAGCTGGGTCAAGACCCAGCAAGGCCACACCAGTAAAACCACACCACTACCTACCCTGTATCTGGGTCAAGACCCAGCAAGGCCACACCAGTAAAAACCACACCACTACTTACCCTGTATCTGGCCAAGACCCAGCAAGGCCACACCAGTAAAACCACCCACTACCTACCCTGTAGCTGGGTCAAGACCCAGCAAGGCCACACCAGTAAAACCACACCACTACCTACCCTGTATCTGGGTCAAACCCAGCAGGCCACACCAGTAAAACCACACCACTACCTACCCTGTAGCTGGGTCAAGACCCAGCAAGGCCACACCAGTAAAACCACACCACTACCTACCCTGTAGCTGGGTCAAGACCTGGCACTATCTTCCCTGAACACTTCTTTGATCAAAAGTTCTTCTCTTACTTTATTCCAACTTTTAATCCATTAATCAACATGGTCTTAACCATTTTTGTTATGTGGTCAATTAATAATAGTAATTATTAATAATAATATTACTATTATTATTATTATTTTTATTATCGTTATCGATAAATAACAAAAAAGGCACAATACCGTGACTGGAACAATACACACACAACCCGCACATATAAAGAGGAGATTTGCGTTTGTCCGACTTGGACCATTTACAAAGTCACACTAACCTGTCCTTTGTGTTAGAATGACTTTTTGAATGGTCCAAGTCGGACCGAAACGTCGTTGTAAGCTCCTCTTTGTTATATGTGCGGGTTGTGTGTGTATTATCATTATCCCACAGTACAGATGAGTAACACACCCTTACCTTTATTATCATGTTATTTTTGAGCAATATAACAATCAAAACTGAACAATGTTTCTATGGAGACCGGTCCAGGAAGGACGGTCCAGGAAGGACCGAACATTGTCTCTTATCTTTGATTATGATCTTGTGATGTGTTTCAGGAGGGTTATTGTGATTTTTGTTTTTCACATAAAAAAAACACATTTTCCCAAAAAGATTAATAAAATTCCAGAAAAAAATAAAGAGGTAACCAGTATAAACATTCTTGATCAGGAGATTTCTGAAACTCACTTCTTTATAATTATAATATTTATAACACCAAGCTGAGAGGTGGTGGCCAGACTGTGGGAGGAAGGGTCGGGGTTAATGGTACTCGCCTCCACCCTACATATGTCTTCATATTGTCTTTTTATTTTTCTTTATATTTGTGTATGTTATAAATTTAAATTTAAATAATAATATCCTAAATAGAATAATAATAATATACATTCATTATTACATGTCAATTATTTTAGCATTAATAATCAAAGAAACAATGTGACGTTTCACTTGTCAAGAATGATGTGGGGAAGTCCCAGTGTATATACACGAGAGATGTGTAGTCCCAGTGTATAACACTGAAGATGGTATGTCTCAGTGTATATACACGAGAGATGTGTATTCTAGTGTATATACATGAGAGATGTGTATGTCTCAGTGTATATACCCTTTTAACCCCTTTTCGGGAAAGGGGGCTATTGGTCTGAGGAATTGACCTCTTGGTCTTCTTCCTCAGACTGAACCAATACCCCCAATCCCCTCCCTTTCCCATTTTTCCCCATCCTCCTTTTCCTTTCCCTCCCTCCCCTCCTCCTCATCCTCCCCTTTTTTCCCCTTTCCCCTTTTTACCCTGGGAGCTTCTTCCACAGGCATTCTAGTTCCAGGAGGGGAAGGACCATGGTCCATTCCCATTCCGTTGAGGTTCGGGGGGTGTAGTTTGTGGAACTGGATGCCTGGGGATGTCCCAATCCCCTCCGGTCTCCCGGGGGTGGCCTTGGATCTTTTGGCGACGGGGTATCTCTGAGGCCACCTTTCGGGTTCGGGGTGGTGGCCGAAGGCGGTATGCTTTGTGGCGATATCCGGCCGCCCTCTTTTGTCCGCCGAGATGGCTCGGTGGATGTGAGGTTGCATCCCGGATTGCTGGTTTATGGCATGAAGGGTAGGGTATGGCACGGGTTCCATGCTGCATCTGCACCACTTCGGTGTTGAGGTCCTCTTGGGCACGGGAGGGATTTACGTCCCCTTTTATTCCTCCTAGGAGCATTTCCACGTCCCCCCTTTTTTTTTTTTTTATTTTTTTTTCTTTTTCTTTCTTTTTTTCTTAAAAATAAAAAGAAAGAATAACCTAACCATGTGACCCAATCCATGAACCCACACCCCCGGCCCTTCCTGATACCGCACCCAGTACTGACCCTGCCTCGTTAACGGATGACTCTTGGGCACCTCTCATGCCCCTGTACTCTTGGGTTTGGGGCTGGTTGTCACCTGCTTCAGGTACCAGGGACCGACTGGCCTTTCGATACGTCTGACCTTTCCCCTTTTCTCTGACCTTGATTC
>WNWK01058274.1:0-10503 GCA_009830355.1 Cherax destructor | reverse complement strand
TAAAAATTTTAAAAAATTTTTCAATCGTTTGAAAATAAGGTATATGCGTGGGGATCACCCACGGGACAGTGTGTTATGTTATTGTATAGAAAAATTTTTAAGGGATGGGTAGGATGGAAATTTTTTTGTGCTTTTCAGGTTCTTTTATAGGATAATGCAGATGTTTTTTTTTTCCTGCTGCTTTTTTTTGTTTATATGAGCCTGATTTATTTTGGGCATTTTTTGGGATTGAGAAAGTTTTCTTAAAAAAAAAAAAAAAAAAAGTTTTGGATGAGATGAAATTTCAGTTGATGAAATGTGTGGGGATTGAGAATGAAATTTGGGCGGGAGTTACAAATGTCAAATTTTTTTTTGGGGATAATCAAGGGAGTTTTTTTTGATTCATTGTTTTTTAAGATTCAATGTTTTTTTGGGTATTCAATTTTTTTTTTATAGTAATCGATGCATGATTTTTTTGGAGGTGTTCCAATGAAATTTTTGGGAATTTTTCTAATGAAATTTGAAGGGATCATATAATTTGTTAATCACTTTGGTTTTAAATTTTTTTGTGTATAAAAATTGAGGTGTTTGTGAATTATGGGTTTTAATGAGGATCATAAAAATGTTTGAGGGAATGTTTGATGGTGTTTTGGGACAATCAATGGTGATTTGGGTAATTTAATGGTGTTTTGGGGGGATTCAAACGTGTTTTAGAGTGTTTTTTGAGGTGTTCAATGGTGTTTTGGGGGTATTTAATGATGTTTTTGGGGGTATACAAAGCTGTTTTTGGGGTATTGAAAGGTGATTTGGTGGTGATCAAATGATGTGCAAGAGTGTTTTGAATGTGTTCAAATGATGTATGTGTGTTTTGAAGGTTAGATTAGGTTAGGTTAGGTTGGGTTAGTTTAGGATACGTTAGTTAGGTTAAATGATATTTGGGTTAGATTAGCTGATGATAGGTTGGGTTATGTTAGGTTACTTAAATGTTATTTGGGAGAAATCGAGATGTTTTTGAAAGTAATCAGTGGTGTTTTTTTTTTTTTTTGGGGGGTGGGATGTTTTGAAGGTGTTCAAATGTTGTATGAGAGTATTTTGAAGGTTAAGTTAGGTTAGGTTAGATGTTGTTTGGGTTAGGTTAGGTTAGGTGTTGTTAGGTTGGGTTAGGTTAGGATAGGTTAGGTAAAAATGTTATATGGTGTTATGGTATTATTCAAATGGTGTTTTGGGAGTATACAAAGGTGTTTGATAGTGTTTCCGGGGTTAGGTTAGGTTAGGTTAAGTTAGGTGTTGTTAGGTGTTGTTAGGTTGGGTTAGGTTAGGATAGGTTAGGATAGTTTAGGTTAGATTAGTTAGTTATTGTTTGGTTGGGTTAGGTTAGGATAGGTGAGTGTGTTTTGAAGGTTAGGTTAAATTAGTTTAGGTTAGGATAGTTAGGATAGGATAGGTTAGGTTAGGTTAGGATAGGTTAGTTTAGGATAGTTAGGTTAGGTTAGTTAGGATAGGTTAGGTTAGTTTAGGTTAGGTTATGTTTTGGTGGTATTCAGAGGTGTTTTGGTAGTATTAGAGTGTTTTGATGGTGTTCAATGGTGTTTTGGGTGCATTCAATGTCGTTTTTTAGTGTATTCAGTGGTGTTTTGGTGATATTCAGATGTGTTTTGGTAGTATTAGAGTGTTTTGAAGGTGATCAAATGATGTATTAGTGTTTTGGTGGTGTTCAATGGTGTTTTGTGTTTTTGAAAGTGTGTTTTGTATTAGGTTTATGTTCATGTATTTTTGTGATCATGTTATATCTGAGTTGGAGGTGAGTAGTGATCTTGGTTAGAGTGTTTTGAGGGATTGTTTTGAGGGAAAGTTTGATGGTGTTTTGGGAGTATTCAATGGTGATTTTGAGTGATTTGAGGAAATTTTTGTACAAATGCGATTATGTTATATCTTAGTTGGGTGTGTTCATGATATGTCTTAGTTGGTGGTGACTGTGTTAGTTTTGGCAATGTGTCATGTCTTAGTTGGAGATGTCTTAGTTTTTGGTAATGTTCCATGATTTAGTTGGAGGGTGTATGTCTGTGTTAGTTTTGGTAATGTGTCATGTTTTAGTTGGAGGTGTATGTCTTATGTTTTAGTTGGTGGTGACTTTGTTGGTTTTTGGTAATGTTCCATGACTTAGTTGGAGGGTGTATGTCTGTTTTAGTTTTGGCAATGTGTCATGTTTTAGTTGGAGGTGTATGTCTTATGTCTTAGTTGGAAGTGTATGTCTTAGTTGTGATTATACCATGTATAGGTTTGTTGATGTTTCATGTGTTAGTTGAAGGTGTTCAAATGATGTATGAGAGTGTTTTGAATGTTAAGTTAGGTTAGGTTAAAATGTTATTTGGGTTAGGTTAGGTGTTGTTAGGTTGGGTTGGGCTAGGTTAAATGTTGTTAGGTTGGGTTAGGATATGTTAGTTAGGTTAGGTTATTTGGGTTAATAGGTTTGTTGATGTCTCATGTGTTAGTTGAAGGTGTTCAAATAATGCATGAGAGTGATTTGAAGTTAAAGTTAGGTTAGGTTAGGTTAAATGTTATTTGTGGTGTTTGATAGTGTTTTTGAAGGTGTTCAAATGATGTATAAGAGTGTTTTGGTGGTGTTCAAATGAGGTATAAGAGTGTTTTTTGATGGTGTTCAATGGTGATTTGGGAGTATTCAATGATAATTTGGAAGTATTCATTCGTGTTTTAGGGGGTATTCAAGGGTGTTTTGGTGGTGTTCAATGGTGTTTTGGGGGAATGTGTAAAAATGTGTGATGTTTTAGTGATTATTGTGGAGAAAATTCTCCAAAGGAGGGGGGTACACGCCCTTACTACCCTTGTTAAGGGTCCCACCCTTTCCGCCCTTAGGAAGCGGCAAGATGAGGCGCGTCTGGTTGAGAAAAACAACTTAATACAGACCAGATGTACTGACCACAGTGTGTCATGTGGTCTGATCAAGTAGCAGCGAGTATATGTGAGTTAATAGACATTTGAGATAAATGTAACTCTTTGCCGTAACAGGAAAATTATAGTAAACTGTTGTATTAATTTCTACACTTAAACAATACAATCATGTGTTCCAGTGATCAAAGTATTTAGAGAACACAAACATTTTAATTGCCACTTGTAGCAGCGTGTAACAATTGTTGAACTTGTGCTGATATCAGCATGCCAAGCCCCGCAGTGCCACGAGGCACCACGAGGCGATTAGATTGAATACGGGCTCCGAAGAGGTCATACGACACGAGGGGTCATACGGTGCGAGGCGACGTAACTCAACAAAGACATTAGTCGTGGAAGTCCGTTATTCTAATTTAATCTCCACTAACATCGGGAAATAAGATAAGAACTCTGTTCCAGCGCGTTTAGTGAATAACATCGCGGTATATTCAGAAGTGTGCGCAGCTTCTTACTGCTAAAAGACAAACGTAGAGACAATCGCAATTGAACTCCATCGAAACAAGACGGTGACTCATCAGCGGCATTCTACACTCAAGACAGCATTTCCGCCATATATGGTGGAGCCACCACCATCGCTCACGTTACAAGAGCAAGATATGACTCACGAAATCGTAATGACACGATTGCAAACAAACCATACCACGGGTGGGGTTCGAACCCGCGGTCAGAGATTAGCGGTCAGAGATTAGCATAGGCACAGTGGTGCCTATGCTAACCTTCCTATGGTGTAGAAATATACCTAGTTGGATGAATCTTATTGAAGCTAGCTGGCCCAGTGGCTTACGCGACGGTCTGGAGTTTTAAGACTCTCTGACCGCGGGTTCGAACCCCACCCGTGGTATGGTTTAAGAGCAAGGTATGTTTTTATGTTCTTGTCAGGCAGGGGACTGCGCAGTTCTTGTAGGTCAAGAGCATCAAAATTTACCTATTGACGGCGGTTATGCATGTACTTTTAAGTCCAAACAAGTGAGTAAACAGCCTTTCAGTCCATCAAAGACTGAAATATGGGCATATGCTCCTTTGGGGCAATAATTCACACTTGATGTTTATCTTACAGCCTAGTGGAGAATGAGGCCATGGATGTCTCCTCTGTGTAGGAGTCGGGGATGGCTGCGACTTCTTGGATTCATCAATAAGCTAAGTAGCAAGTGTATCAGTTCATTTTATCATAGGAGCACATTACTCCACAGTTTTGGTCCTTACGAACCAGAAGTTTGATCGTATTCGAACCAGGAGAGTGGCCACATGGTGGTCCAAAGATTTATACTTCAGTGTATATGTGTCTACGATCCAAGGTCCTTCGAGAAAAGCTGTAAAACTAGTGTTTTTTACAGAAGAAATCAGAATATATGAGTCCCTACTCTCAATCAAAGAGAATGGGAAGCTCTCGCGAGGCATAGAAAACGTGAGCCGGCAAGCGCTCACCCAAGGTTTGGGGACAGTACTTCTGGGGGCCACTCCCCCACTCACCCACGCGGGAGCAACACTTCAGATTTTCTAACTCTGCGAGAAGCAGACTGGACTGTGTACAGCTGGTGTATACGTATACACATCGTTTATGTATACACAGAGTTTATATATACACAGTGTTTATAATTTTTATAGTGGTTTTTTGAGATTAGTGTACTTAGATAATGGTTTTGTCATCTTAAAAAGTTGGTTATAGTGTTTTGAGGGAGAGTTTGATGGTGTTTTGGGTGTATTCAGTGGTGCTTTTGAAGGTGTTCAAAAGATGTTTGAGAGTGTTTTGAAGATGATCAAATGATGTATTAGAGTGTTTTAGTGGTGTTCAAAGTAATCTGGGATGTATTATGGAGTGAGTTGATAAGGGTTGTTGTTGTCAGAATATTTCTAAGCAGTTATTGAGAAAATGTGTATGTGTGTGTTAGTTAACATTTTGTCCTAGGCACATGTCGATTAGACACTAGGCCTGTTGTATGTATGTGTGTGTGTGTGTAACGAAACACTTCGAAATGTTTCGGCTCCACCGGGAATTGAACCCGTGTCCTACGTGCGTGAAGCGAGAGCGCTAGCCACCATGCCATCGGGGCGTGTGTGTGTGTGTGTGTGTGTGTGTTGATGGGGGTGTTGTGGGTTATGAGTGAGATGAGATATGTTGGTGGTAGTGAGGTCATACACTTTAGTTCTTTTAAATTATCGAGAGGAAAAATGACCTCACACCTCCTTGCTTGCTGCCGCCTGGAGATACAGATGTTCTGGTCGGCGTAGATAAGCAGTAGAGTGTGGGGTGGTGTGTGTGTTTGTGTGAGTGTGTGAGCGTAAATTTTAATGAAATTAAAGGTATTGTGAATAATTTAAAAGAAAATATAGAAGTGAAACATAGTGCGATACGTATGAGCACCCCCGTGACGTCACATCATATTGAAACAAGTATCTTTCTCTTATTGCATTGAATGAATTAAAAGTGCGTGACGTCATGGTGACCCAGGTGTAGTGCAGGTAGAGTTGCCGAAAAGTGTTTCTTGACAACTCTTTTACTAAAAATATGATTTAATAGTAAACATGAATAGAAAGAGTTGTATTTAGTTAATCATATGAGGGAAAATATATATGATATGAAGAAGATTCATATAATGAAATATTAAAAATGTTAATCAATGAGTGATAGATCTTATGTCGAATTTAGAAAAAATGAGTAATTACAACTTAAATCGAGGATTATAGAAAGGGTTCCTGAGAGAGTATTCATTTCAGTATCGTCTTTCGTCGTAGCTTCAAGTAGATTCATCTGGTGAATTTCTCAAGAAGTTGAATATAGTTGTGTAATGGGAGTATTGGTGTGTTTTAGGAATGTTGTTGGATATGAGTGAAAAAATGTTAGTGGATATTAAAACGTCTGAAAATTTGTTGTATTACGAAAAGTGTATGTAGAGCAAAGTGGTGAAAATTTGTGTTATCCTAGGTTAAGTATCGTTGGGTTGTAAGGTGTATGAGTGAGGTGAGGTGAGGTTATGGAGGAGAATGAGGTGCAGGGGAGGTGTTGAGGCTTGTACATGGTAGAATAGTGAATTTGTGACTTACGAGTTTGTTGCGCCTTGTGACTTTTGATGAATTAGTAAAAACGGGAAAAAATTGTGTGAGAGAGATCTTAGATAATGTTAATCATGGAGTTGGTGAATATGTGTAATATTTTCCCTATGTTGATTTTAGTCAGTGACTTGTATTACCCGTATGGGGGTTTCTTTTTTTTGTTAATTGAAATTTTAATTTGTGTTATGTTTTTCCTATGTTGATTAATGTACCTGTTACCTGGAAATGTATCTTATTTTATTGATTATCTGAAATTGTAAATTGTATTGAAATTTTAAATATTGTATTGTATTGTAATGTATAATAAATAAATGTTGAAAAAATGTGTATTAGTGTTATCCTATGTTGATTTTAGTCAATGACTTGTATTGCCCATATGGGGAGTTTTTATTGTATTACCTGAAATCTTAATTCGTGTTATGTTTTCCCTATGATCATTTTAGTCAATGACTTCTGTTACCTGAAAATGTATATATATTGAAATTTGTAAAATGTATCTTTGTATTGTTACCCGAATATTGTATTGAAATGTAAAATAAATACATGAAGAAAAATGTGTATTAGTGATAACCTGTGTTTACTTGATAGTATCTCATTTAACTTAGAGAGGAAATAAAATTAACTTGTTGTTGGTATTGAGGTCACAGTTGAACATCACGTGACGTCATACCACACCTGTGCTCGCTTGATTGAACTTGTACTTAAAGAGAGGAAATACTGTAGGTGAGATCTTTAGTTCAATTTATTTAGAGAGGAAATAATATTACCCATAAGGCTAATGAAAATTTGTAAAAAAAATTGAAAAAAAAAATTGAAAAAAAAATTGAAAAAAAATTGAAAAAAAAAAATTGAAAAAAATATATTGAAAAAAAAAATTGGAAAAAAAGAGGGGGAGGCGGAAGGGGGCTGAAGGAGGGGCGCGACGGAGGGCGGGGATGGTCGTGGGCGCGGGTCGGCTTGGGGCAAGAGGGAAAAAAATTTCACACCTAGGTGTGAAAATTTTCACACCTCAATTTCACATCTAGGTGTGACCGCCGCCATTTTGAGTTCTACAGCTGTTTTCCCTACTACTGAGGCATACTCCAAGAGGGGAACTATAGGCTTAGAGTGTCGTGTGTAAATAACAAAAATATTAGAACATTTTTGTCAGAGGAAAGAAAGTCTCCCTGATAACAGTGTCATGCATAGTGTTATAGTGTATATCACAGTGGTACCCTAGTATATAGATAAGATACCATAATAAATGTAAGGTTGTAATTAAGGCTGAAATGTTAGGCCTAAAGAGATTCATGTTGTAAACAGTTGCCAGCAGTCGCCAGGATCTACCACGCAGGTCAGCTCGTGTTAATAATCTTCCTAAACCTGCTAGTGTACCTGACCTATAATCTAATGATAATATTGAGTAAGAATTTCCTATCGAAATACGAAAAGTGTAAAGCTTGGTAGAAATACCATAAACAGTGTCGAGTTGTCAGTGAACGTATTCAACAACATAAGACCTTTTCACAGTGTTGCCGTAGGTAATAACCAGTAACAAATTGATACTTAGCTAATAGTGTGGTGGAGTGACGAACATTAAAACTTTCTTCTTTTTTGAAATACGAGACGTATACAGTTTGTGGAAATACATTAAACCTGTGATTAGCAGCGTTGTAATATACACAACGAAAAGCAAATATTCCTCCAGTAATCTTCACCAGTAAACAATAGTGATAAAATAACATTTGTTATGGTGGAGGTGGAAATTATCTAGAAAAGCTAAATACAGTGATCCATGTGTCCAAAACTTCAGGCTGAAAAAGGGTGCCAGAGGCCACCGGCGCTCATTATAGTAGGAGCTGCCAAAAGTCACCGTTTCTCCAACATGCAAGTTATACCTTTTGTATCAAACTGAACACATATTACTCTGTTAAATAATATTCCAGTAATCCTTTCACGAGCTAGTCCAAAATCTCCGAAAGGTTTCGTTCAAAATAAGTGTTCCACTGACCGGATTCGTCCAAGAAATAAGTGAACCAATGACCGGATTCAAAGCCGAAAAAGTTTCTAGGAGCCCTTAACACCTAAACGGATTCGTTGAAAAAATAAGGTATCCTCTGACTGGATTCATAAGCTGATGGGGTTTTTATGCGCCCTTATCAAACACCCAAACAGTAATCACTAGAGCGGTAAGATTGTCCCAAACACATACACATACAAATACAAATAGATACAATACAAATAGACAGATCTACACTTTAAGGAGGTTAGTAGTAGAATACACAGTAAAACAACCAATAAAATCACATCATGAAATCCTGTATAGTCTGCAACCAAACAAAGGAGCTACTGCATGGGCCCATGCACCTTGTGCAGATATTCAGGAATCACCTACAAGAGATATTAAACCAGGGAAGTGTTTTTGGGTATGCCCAAATGAGATCAAACTGTGAAATAAAATCATATTGGGATTAAAAGATCATAACATCAAAACAGCCTTCATAAAATACATGTAACAGATGGGAAAATAATAAGTCTGAGCTGGATGGTGCTATCGCCCCTGGTGCAAATGCTGTCCTGGTAGACAGTAACTGTAAGAATGGAGAAATGAATGTTAATGGCTTGGAGGGAGACAGGAGCTTCAGTGGGAAAACAGGTGTAGACAAGGACATGCAAAAACCAATGTTACAAACTAGCAATGACACGGGAGATAGTAAACAAGGGGATGTCCCAAGAAGTAGCTAAGATAAATTACCATAAATAACTGATGAAGGCTCCATTGTTAGTACTACAGCTGAAGATAGTAATGAGACAAGGAAACACGCACCAGTAGGAAATACAGTCACAAAAACCCAAGGCAAACAGAAAACAGGCCTTTGCAAATTCTATGCATTTGGTATCTGCAGGCATTGAATATCTGGAAAAACAGATGGGACATACAACTTTGACCACCCCAAAAAATACCGTGCCCATATGACAACAGGAAAATGCAACCTCCCTTCCTGTAAGCTTTTCCACCATGAAATGTGTCACTCTTCAGTTCAGGAAAGACAGTGCTATAACTTATATTGCCAGGCACACCACCTAAAGGAGACACGAAGATACAGAACATCCAGACCATGCGAAAACCTGGGTAGCCACAGTCACTCCAGAGAGGTTTTTTTAGCGCCAGGAAGAAAAAAAAGCTGGCAGGAAATGACAGAAATCGTACACCAACTCCGATCATTTCTGAAGTGGAATCACAGTCGATGGCCTCCACTCCAAAACAACAGATATTAGTGCCAGGAAAAAAATACCGCCCCCATACCACAAATCCGACAAAATTCATCTTTGCAAATATACAGGATCTAAGCCAGCAACGAACAACAAAATAGCTTTCATCCGTGGACTGTTTACAGAGTGAAATGAACTGTTCGCGGTTTTCACAGAGACCCACATAAAGGATCACTTGGACAATGAAATATGGATCCCGGGTTACAACTTATACAGATGCGACAGAGAGTGAGCAGGCAAAGGGAAGGGGGGGGGCCTGTATATCACGAGTCACTTATATACTCAGAACTACTAAATGCCTCAAATGATGTAGTAGAAGTTTTAGCAGGAAAGATCGAGAACCATAACCTGGTCATCGTGGTTGTATACAAGCCTCCGGATGCAACGTCCCAACAATTCCAGGAACAGCTTTTGAAAATTGACCACTGTCTGGAAAATCTTCTGGCTCCTGTCCCCAACATCTTGCTCCTGGGAAATTTCAACTTAAGGCACCTAAAATGGAGGAATATAGCAAATAATGTTGTAGCAGAGATAACACCAGGAGACAGCTCAGATGAAAACTCGCAAACACACGAACTTTTTAAATCTCTGCACCAAATTCACCTTAAACCAGCAAATAATAGAGCCTACAAGATTGGAGAATATACTAGACCTCATCTTCACTAACAATGATGATCTGATACGAAATGTCATCATATAAAAACAATATACTCAGATTACAACATAAAAGAGGTTCAGACACGTATGCGCGGGGCCCCAGACAGACAAAATGTGATCAGTCACGAGGGAGCCTCCACCAAATTCAACTTCAATAACAAAAACATAAGTTGGGACAAGTAAACCAAGTCTTAAATTATATAAACTGGGAAGATAGCCTAAGCCACACAGATCCCAACCTATGTCTTGAACAAATTAACTCTGTGGCACTCGAGGTATGCTCAAGGCATATTCCTTAAGGAAAAGCGGAGAAGATGTAAACTAGAAAGAGAAAGGTGATCCCTATACAGGTAAGGCAAATAATAACAGATCTGCTAAAAGAGGCCAATATATCTGCAATACGTAGGGAGACAATGGTCAGAGAAATAGCAAACATCGAACTAAAGCTAAAGGAATGCTACAGGAGTCAAGAAACGTGCGAAGAACTAAAAGCCATAAATAAAATTGAAAGAAACCCAAAGTATTTCTTTTCTTATGCCAAATCAAAGTCGAGAACAAAATCCAGTACAGGGCCTCTACTTAAACAAGATGGTTCCT
>WNWK01058273.1:0-10503 GCA_009830355.1 Cherax destructor | reverse complement strand
CGGAAAACAGAAGCCATTCTCTTTGGCACGAAATATAAACTGAGAAGGGTAAATAATTTTAATATCCGGTAATGGGGAATCCATCACTTCAGTTTCCTCAGTAAAATATCTAGAATCCCCTTTGACCCATGTGCAGGAGAATTGATAGGGAACAGTGTAGCAAAGAAAGCGAATGCCAGACTGAAGTTCCTCTACAGACAAGCACAGTGTCTACCACTGAGGCTCGCAGGACCTATGTCAGCCCTTATACAATGTCATATGGACTACGCTTATCTTCATGGTACTCTGCCTTGACAAAAAACTGAAAGATAAGGTGCAATCACGCAGAACAAATTGGTAAGATTCATCCTGGACCTGGGACCAAGAGACATGTAGGCCAGGATGAATTACAACAATTGGATATGCTGAATATTGAAGACAGAGTAAAACAACTTAAATTAAATCAAGTTTATAAAATTGCTCACAAACAGGGTCCAGAATATCTTGCTGCCAATTTTGTCAGGCTGGGAACCAAAGCAGTCATAGTACTAGGGGAGAGCACAACTTTGTAGTTCCCACAGTCAGTGGCCAGGCTTCAAACACCTTTTATTGTACAGCAAAAAGGAATGGAACAGACTGCCTGCACATTCAAAGCCATCATAGCATCAGCCAGTTCAAGAAGAGAACCAAAAGGTACCCAATGAATGTAGGACAGAAAGGGGAGAATGTTTTTTATTTTTTTAGCTAACACACATGTATATGTAAATAACTCTTTTACCTTATTCCTAGTATACATATATCCTTTATAATATAATACATATATATCCTACAATGTAAAATATTATAGTGTAAAAGGGACCCCAAGGGAAATAAGTCACTCTGTCTGACTTTTTGGGTTATCCTGGGTTCTCACATATGCTTATGTATGATAATGTATGTAAATGTATTTGTGTATACCTGAATAAACTTACTTACTTACTTACTTACTTAGTTTCATAGTTGTTGGAAAATTAAAGTCAAGTAACACCTGAATCTTGTTAAGAAGTTGTAACGAGTCATTAGAAAGAATAAATCCAAGATACTGTATCTGGAATTTACCTGGAGAGAGTTCCGGGGGTCAACGCCCCCGCGGCTCTGTCTGTGACCCAGAAAACATTTCTTTGGCTTGACAGTAAGATCATGTGATCGAAGTCAAGCAAGACTGATGTTAATGTCTGGATATGTTCTTCCCAAGTGGAAGTCTTTACGTAAATGTTGTCGAAGTAGACTGAAACGTTAGACATATCACTCAGGACTATCCTCATCAGTCTTACATAGGTGGCACATGCTGTCACCAGTCCGAAAGGTATAGTCTATTCTGCATCAATCCTCTGTGTGTTGGAAAAGCTGTGACCTGGTGGTAACATGACCTGGTGGTAACATGACCTGGTGGTAACATGACCTGGTGGTAACATGACCTGGTGGTAACATGACCTGGTGGATACAGTTCTTTTTTAGAGGGCTATCAGTGGTCAAATAATTTTTATGGACCACTGTAGAGGTGACACTTGGAATATCGGTAAAAACATTATAAAAATTGTTTGAGGTATTGCATTAGATCTTTTCTCTTCTTCTTATCTAATCATAGACTGATATTCACATCAGTTGTGGTAGAGTGTTCCATATTGACTATGTCATTAAGGTCAATATCATCTTCAAAGTTGGAAAATTCTACTACGCAGACAGTTTACAGTATTTCGTAGTCAACTTTACCACAGTTTTTTAAGACTTTATATGGACCTTTCCAAGCAACTAATAATTGATTTGATTTGACAGGAAGTAATACAAGAACTTCATCCCCTATGTTAAAACTTCTCCTCTAACTATTAGTATCAAAGTAAGTTTTGTTTTGGTCCATAGATAAACTAAGTTTTTTTAGTAACTATGTCAGATGTCTCATCGAGTTTAGATCATAATTCAAGGAGAAACTGATAAGAAAACTGAACCTCAGCACTTCCTTTCTTATTGGTCCTTAAGTCATGAAGGATAGTTAAAGGACCTCTGGCCTGCCTTCAGTAGAAACGTTCGAAAATCCTAAATAATCACTGGGAACTTCCCTCATGGTTTAAGGGAGCACAGTGTCTTCAAAATTCACTTTAGAATAGAGTGCTGGCGTTCAATCTTCCCAGTACAGCTGGGTGATATGGTGTTGTAAAGAGAGGTTTAACTCCTTGAAGTTGATACAGATGTTGCATAAGATCTGAGGTGAACTGAGTTCTCCGGTCCGTCAAAATTTCTCTGGGGATGCCAACTTTGGAAAAGATAATCAAAAGCTTCAGCTAACTCTATGGCTGTAATGCTTTTTAAAGGTACAGCTTCAGGGAAACTAGATGCTTAATCAACAAGTGTTAAACTGTATGACTCACGAAATCGTAATGACACGATTGCAAACAAACCATACCACGGGTGGGGTTCGAACCCGCGGTCAGAGAGTCTCAAAGCTCCAGACCGTCGCGTAAGCCACTGGCCAGCTAGCTTCAATAAGATTCATCCAACTAGGTATATTTTTACACCATAGGTGTAGAAATATGGTGTAGAAATATACCTAGTTGGATGAATCTTATTGAAGCTAGATGGCCCAGTGGCTTACGCGACGGTCTGGAGTTTTGAAACTCTCTGACCGCGGGTTCGAACCCCACCCGTTGTATGATTTGTTAAACTGTATCTGTGTCCTGATGAACGAGGGGACGGGGGGCCAACTATGTCTATTGCTAACCTTTGAAATTGCACAATAAAGATAGGCATTTTTACCATAGGTACCCTTCTGGTATCTCGGGATGATAACAGTTGGCAGATTTTGCATGATCGACAGTATTTAGTAACGTCAGAAGACATTCCCGACCAAAAATATCATTCTTTAATTTTGTTCCAAGTTTTTCGGTATGAAAAATGTCCAGCTACGGAAAGATCATGGGCCATTTTGAGGACTGTTTCCCGACAATGACTTGGAACAACGATAACCGAGTAGTCAACCTCATTTGACTCTTTCTTTAAAACAGATTTTTTATAAAATGTCCATCAAATACTTAAATTTATATGAATTGTTTTTCCTAAGGATTACTTTACTGCTTAAGGCAATTTTGAAGTGAATGACAATTTTTTGAAAATTAACAAAGTTATCCTTTGAAATTTCCAAAGGTTGGAAATCAGAAAAATTAAAGGTCACAGACCGGGCCGCGGGGGCGTTGACCCCCGGAACTCTCTCCAGGTCTTCAGGTAAACATGAGAAGATGTTTTGGCTTTTGCCTGAGCCCGAGTCAAGACATTTATAGAGCTCGCTGAGATACACTCACCCTCATCTGATAAGAGATCAGGTGATCCTACTACATCACATTTGAGGGCAGAATCATCTGTTTCCAACTTCAAATGAGAGTTAGTCTCAATAAAAAAAAATTCTGGCATATGACTGCCTAGGGGTATTTCCTGTGTTGATGGGAGAGGAGCTGGAAAACCTCTGATGGAAGAATGGCACCCTTTACATTACCAATGAGCACTGCACATGAAGTGATAAGGGCTATAACAGCCTCGGTCCAGCCAGTCAACCATTTAGACCTTAAGTAACAGCGTATCGAGGGAAATTTTTCCCTACGGCCTAGGTAATCTGAAAGGATACGAGAGGAATTAATAGACTTTAGATTAGGAAATAATTTGTCTGATATAACTATGCACTTACAACCTGTGTCACGAAGTATGGTAGAAACATTAATTCCATTAACAGTTCTTGAACAAAAACGTGCCATGAAACCTCTAATAGATTCATAATTGTGGTCAATTCCGGTGCTATCTATCCAGAAGTCGAAAAGTCGAAATAGTGTCATTCGAAATTGCTGAAAGTTCTGCCCAGCCTTCGAGAAGTAGCAGTGCCTAGGAGAGTTGCTTGAAGGATTTGTGGAGAGCATTTAGACGAGATATGTCATGACAATGTGTAAGAATTGGGTTAGTTATAGGTCACTTAACTGATATCACAAGGACGACTTTCAAGTTATCGTTATGTATAGGAATGTACTTTCAGTAGTGTGCAGCGGGAAGATGTCTCTGGGAAAGACAGCTGGAGACACAACAGAAATAGCCTTAGAGACTAGACAAGTTTTCGGGGCAGGCCTCCGGGCCCTGGGACAACTCACCATTGTGGTGGGGCCCATGGGAGCAGTCACAGTGGTACATAGCTCATGAGAGGAGGAAGACATCCTAGAAAAGGGAAGAAAATGACCTATAGACCGGCCCTCACCAGCGCCCATTCACGACACGACCAATAATGCTGCTTTCTTGAGGAACCATGTCCTACCATACAAGTGTGCAACCTCTCGAAGGACACTTGCAAAATTAACCATGTCACTTGTGAGGAAAAAAATAGGTTCTTTTAGGAGGCAGGCAATGATAATAAAAACAATAAGTCCTTGATAGATTCCCACTCTGAAAACCGAAGAAAATAGAAACACACTGAATAGGATCGAGACATGGTTGTCTGATAGGCAACAGAGAATATCCATAAATGGGGAGAAATAAGAATGGTAACTTTACAAGTGGTGGGCTACAGGTGTCAGTAATTAGCCTCTTGTTGTTTACACTCTACATAAACGTGATGAGGGAATAAATAACAATAGCAACAAGTTTGCCGGTGACACGAAAATAGGCTATTTAATAACTTCTGATGAAGACTCCAGATCTTGATAGAATGTTGTTGTGGGTGTAGGTGAGGGAGAAGTAATTTAATGTTGATAAACATTAGGCTCTAAATTTAGGAAAAGTAAAACTATACGACTAATAAACCAAATATCGTAGATCATAATCACACTAGTTAACAAAAATCTAACACCTAGACAACAGTGCGTTAGTGTTCAAAATAAAAATAACAGAATTTTTGGTTTCATATCAAGAAATATAACCAATATAGTCCCAGGATTATATTAAGATTTTATGAATCTTTGGTTGGCCTTATTAGATTAAAATGTTTGGCTGTGTTCTCCATCAGTGAATAAATAAAAAAAGAATTGGAAAACATACAGAGAAACAATTAAATGATCCAAAAAACGTTCATTGGAAGACATGATGAAGGAAGTATATTTGCACTCTCTAGAAATGCGAAGAATCAGAGGCGAATATATGATTTAAGAGAACAAATAGAAATCATAAATACAGCGGATAAAAGTATTGTACTGAAAATAATTTAGGAAGACAGAACTCGTAGAAATCAATTGAAGCTTAGCAAGTTTGAGAATTAGAAAGGAAATAGGAAATCAGTGCTTGTGATGGAACAAATCCCAACTGAAATAAGATTCTCGGTTTGCTTTCAGGTTGAACAGGTACATTAGTGGGTGAGGTTGGCTGTGAGCTGGTCTTGCCTTGAATATGTCACTAATCTTACGAGAGTGATTCTATATTCTTATATTCCTACGTTCTTACGCAAGCACTGTGACGCAAAGAACCAAAAAATTAAAATAATGGAAAAACATCCCTAACAAAGAGGCCAACAGAGGAGGGAAGGTTGGGGATGATTAGATTTGATCCAAGGAAGAGGAAACGATGACCAATTCCCTTTTAATTTCCATCTTTCGTGTCTCTGATGCAACTTTTCTCAGAGGTAAATTAATCTTATGAAGCATTTCCATAGGTACACAAACTGGTTATTGTAATTATTGTTTTATCTGATGCGATTCTCATAATGGAATTTCTACTCATAAATCACCTTTTAACTCACGAATGGTTTATCCCATAGTATGTGAGAAATTATTAATTAATAATTTGACTCTTTAAAATTAATTTTAATTTTACTTATTTGATAAATCGGTCTACGTTGCAGCCGATATATATTTTAATTACTTGTCATGATTGTTCTTTAAAATTATTCTTTTTCCTATTCTTCCGATATTACATCCAAGACAAACTATCCTTCATTTAGTCTATGAAGCTCTGACCTCTTATTCATGATCCTCCACTTATAGAGTTTCTACTACATGTCTTATTCATGATCCTCCACTTATAGAGTTTCTACTACATGTCTTATTCATGATCCTCCAGTTATAGTTTCTACTACATGTCTTATTTTTTTCATAAAGTTTCGACTGTATCTAATATTTCCACTTTCTATAATTTAATTTTAGTTATTTCAGCACGAAAAAATGATCTGCCTTAGACACTGCTGATCCAACTGTCACAGTTACGTTGTTCAGTTTTTCTTGAAGCAGTTCTTCGATTCTTCCCTCCCTCTCTGTCTCTCTCTCCCTTCTTCTGCCTTCTCTCTTCTCTCTCTCGTCACAGTTACCAAAGAACTATGTGTCACACGGCTGAGAGGACAACTGTAGATGTTTTATGGCCATTCTTAAAAATGTATGTTCTGGTGCTCTTTAATAATGCTAATATATATTGTCAACGACTCGACAATAACAACGAAGCAGGTAATGTACAGCAAATAACGCTCCTGGTGTTGTCAGATGCGGTGGTGGTGGAGCATCCTGGCAGTGATGCTGGTGTTGGTGAGCCACCAAGAGATGAACGCCGCGAACATTCTCTTCCTGGCACCTTTTGGCACCATAAGCCACAAGAACTTCTTCATGAGCATCGCCGAGGCCTTGGCAGAAAGAAATCATACGGTCAGTTAATCAAGTGCTTATACACACACACACACACACACACACACACACTGTCTATCTTCCTTCCTTTCTGTCTCTCTTTTAATTAACATGTTTACAATACTATAATTATGTACAAAATCACGTAAAATATTCTGTTTAAGGGTTGAAAAAACTTGTATAGAGTTTGCATCTGTGATTATATTATTAAATATTATGCCAAAGAAGTTGAATTTCTAATATCCTGCCATAAAAATTAAACATTTGTCTATGAATATCGTATAAAAAAACATTTTTTGCACAAAACTTAACATACAAATCTCACTTGATCTAACTTTATATATTTTGTAATAAAATTCTGATAAATATAAAAGGTTAAATATATCTAATATAACACAAAATCAATTATGTATATTTTCTCGTTATAAAGATATTGCTTTATCGCAAATTTATTGAAAAATCAAATATTTACCCTTCTTCTTAGGCAGAAATTACCCTAGTTTTTTTTATCTCTATTTCGACGATCCTGGGAATGCAGGGTCGAGTCCTGGCCAGACGCAGTTCTGTTAATGATATATATATATATATATATATATATATATATATATATATATATATATATATATATATATAAGGTCGTATGCTTATGACAGGTGACGTTCGTAACTGGACACCAGGCATCAAATTCAAGACGAAGAATCAACGAAGTATTTGTGCCGGACACAAACATTTTTTCAAAATTTCACACCAACTTTATAACGAATCAGTTCAGCTCGTTCGTGCAGGTGCTTGCCATATCACCTGAATATTGTGGCAAAGTTCTTCGTTCTCAAGAATTACAAGAAGTTCAAGAGGAGAAGTTTGACCTAGTGATGTTGAGCATTGTCTTGCCTGAATGTTTTTATTCCTTAATCAACAAGTTACACGTAAATATCTTTCTTGTTTTAGTTTTTTTGCGGAATTCAGAAACCATATTTATTATTTGTGACATCTATATAAAACTATTCGCAATTTTCTAATTTTATACATCATATATATATATATATATATATATATATATATATATATATATATATATATATATATATATATATATATAAGGTAGTGTAAATTGCTTTTTCAAGGCACTATTTATTTTGTGTACTATTTAACTTTAAAATAATTATTACTATATAGTTTTTATAATATGTTTCATCTAACTCCGAAAAACATGAAAAATTTTTCAAAGAATGTTTTTAGGAACCGAAAAATTCACAAAAGAAAAAAGGGGTTTATTCTCTCACGGGTTGGCTTCTGCGCTCATAACACACACACACACACACACACAACTCAGGGGTCTGTCTTATGAAGAAAGGTTGAGGGAAATAGGACTAACAACACTGGAGGAAAGAAGGGTCAGAGGAGACATGATAACGACATACAAAATACTGCGGGGAATCGACAAGGTAGACAGTGACAGGATGTTTCAGAGAGGGAACACAGAAACAAGGGGACACAACTGGAAGCTGAAGACTCAGATGAGTCAAAGGGATGTTAGGAAGCACTTCTTCAGCCACAGAGTAGTCAGGAAGTGGAATAGTCTAGAGAAAGATATAGTGGAGGCAGGAACCATACATAGTTTTAAGACGAGGTATGATAAAGCTCATGGAGCAGGGAGAGCAGAGACCCAGTAGCGGACAGCGAAGAGGCGGGGCCAGGAGCTGAGTCTCGACCCCTGCAACCACAATTAGGTGAGTACAGTTAGGTGAGTAAACCACTCACACACACAGGGGTTACACTGCTCGTAAGAAACCAATGGAGATTTGAGGAAATGGAAGTCATGGACGGGATTGGAGAAAGGGATTACATAGTAGGTACACTTCAGTCTTGGGAACATAAGGTAGTTATTGCAGTGATGTATAACCCACCACAAAACTGCAGGAGGCCAAGAGAGGAATATGAAGAGAGCAACAGAGCAATGGTGGACACACTGGTTGAGGTGGCCAGAAGAGCTCACTCGAGCAGAGCAAAGTTACTGGTTATGGGCGACTTCAACCACAGGAGATCGATAGGGAAAACCTGAAGCCACATGGGGGTCCCGAAACATGGAGAGCCAAGATGATGGATGTGGTACTGGAAAATCTCATGCATTAACATGTCAGGGACACTACCAGAGAGAGAGGGGAGGTTAGCCAGCAAGACTGGACCTCGTGTTCACCTTGAGCAGTTCAGACACTGAGGATATCACATATGAGAGGCCTCTGGGAGCCAGTAACCACGTGATTCTGAGCTTAGAGTACATAGTAGAGTTTAAAGTGGAGAGGGCAATAGGAATTGAATGGGAAAAGCCGAACTATAAAAGGGGGGATTACACAGGTATGAGGAACTTCCTGCAGGAGATTCAATGGGACAGAGAAATGGTAGGAAAGTCAGTAAACGAAATGATGGAATACGTAACAACTAAATGCAAGGAGGCAGAGGAAAGGTTTGTTCCCAAGGGCAACAGAAATAATGGGAAGACCAGAACGAACCCTTGGTTTACCCGAAGGTGTAGGGAGGCAAAGACTAAGTGCAACTTCCCAGCAATTCCAGGAACAGCTTTTGAAAATTGACCACTGTCTGGAAAATCTCCCAACTTCTGCCCCAAACATCTTACTACTAAGAGATTTCAACTTGAGACACCTAAAATGGAGGAATATAGCTAACAATGTTTTAGCAGAGATCACCTCAGGAGGCAGCGCAGATGAAAATTCACACACACACGAACTATTATATTAAATCTCTGCACCAAATTCACCTTAAACCAGCAAACATTAGAGCCTAAAAGACTAGAAAATACGCTGGACCTCATCTTCACTAACAACGACGATCTGATACGTAATATAACCGTATCAAAGATAATACACTCAGATCACAACATAATAGAGGTACAGACATGTATGCACAGGGCTCCTGACCAGCAAAATGTGATCAGTCATGAAGGTCTCTTCACAAAATTCAACTTCAATAACAAGAACATACAATGGGATCAAGTCAACTATGTCCTAAATGAAACATGCTGGGAAGATATCCTAAACAACACGGATCCGAACAGTTGCCTAGAAAAAATGAACTCTGTGGTTCTTGAGATCTGCTCAAGACACATTCCATTAAGAAAAAGAAAGAGAAGATATAAACTAGAGAGAGAGAGACGCTCCCTATACAGACGAAGACAAAGAGTCACAGAGCTGCTGAGAGAGGCTAATATATCTGAAATACGAAGGGAGGCACTGGTCAATGAAATTGCAAATATCGAACTTAAGCTGAAGCAATCTTACAGGAGACAAGAATCGCAGGAAGAACTGAAAGCCATAAAGGAAATTGAAAAAAAAAATACTTCTTCTCTTATGCCAAATCTAAGGAAAACAACATTTAGTATTGGGCCTCTGCTTAGGCGGGATGGGACATACACAGATGACAGCCAAGAAATGAGTGAGCTACTAAAGTCCCAATACGACTCAGTGTTCAGCGAGCCGCTGCCCAGACTAAGGGTCGACAATCCAAATGAATTCTTTATGAACGAGACCAAAAAAATGGTTATCTCAAAAATCTCGGATATTATCCTAACTCCACAAGACTTTGAAAAGGCAATAAATGACATGCCCATGAACTCTGCCCCAGACCCAGACTCATGGAACTCCGTGTTCATCAAGAACTGCATGAAGCCCTTGACACGTGCCTTCAGCATTCTATGGAGAGGGAGCATGGACACAGGGGTCATCCCACACACACTAACAACAACAGACATAGCCCCACTCTACAAGGGTGGCAGTAAAGCAATTGCAAAGAACTACAGACCGACAGTACTAACATCCCATTTCATAAAAATCTTTGAGAGGGTTCTAAGAAGCAAGATCGCCAACCACCTAGACACCCATCAATTGCACAACCCAGGGCA
>WNWK01058272.1:0-10503 GCA_009830355.1 Cherax destructor | reverse complement strand
AGGAAGATATATTTTCATATTTAATTTGTGAATTTTTAATGAGAATAAGTTTTCATAATCTTTATTATCGGTAATAAAGAGTGGAAATGTATCGCATTTATTAATTCTTGGAAGAAAAAGTCTCTGTTGGCGTCTTCAATAGATGTCTTGTTTAAAAATATAGGTTAGGTTAGGTAAGTTTCCCTCAGGGAACAGGAAAGTGTTTGCTGACGCGGGTCTTAGTCATATGATGACCCACAGCTGGAGCTTTGGTCATCTGCCCGGGCCTTCCACTGGCTTACCAGTCCGCCCCTTTAAAAATTAGGATTAAAATCTATTTCGAAAGAAACAATGATGGTAAACATTACGTCTTAGTTGGAAGTAAACATCGTAATCTTCTTTTGAATTTACTGTCGTATCCTTAATTCTTTCATTAATAATTCATATACAATTTACCTGGTATACTCAACAGGCTTTTTACCTATAATTCGTACACTTTTTTTTGTCTCCTTTTCAATTATATGATGGAGCTAAGCATGTTAACTGTCATTTCTTTATTACTCTTTCATTATTCATATAGCGAACAAATGCATAGCCACCCCAAAACTATATCCCCACCTGCTATAACATTCCTGTCTTGATTCCATCTATCGCACCTGCTTTACCCTCTTTCATTCCACTCACTGTCTCACTCTTTTCCCCTACACTACATCGGGCCTGCTTCCCCTTTTTTTTTTTTTTTTTTTTTTTTTTTTTTTTTTTTTTTTTTCCCCCCCCCCCCCCCCCCCCCCCCCCCCCCCCCCCCCCAATGATCTATGAGAAACAAGATAATCTCACAGCCTCTCAAATCCCGCAGACCAATATGTCAATCATCACCTCACTGAGACCTGGCAAAAGCCTGGTATTACAGATGTCATCCCTTTCCCCCAGGTTAACAGCCATACACAACTGTAGGACAGATCAGCGGGGGGTGGAATAGCATATATTACCCCGGATCAACTTGAATGTATTAATAACTCTTGTACAAGGGATGAACAAGGAGAATATATTATAGCTAAATTTAAATCAAAAGACCTCAAAAAACCCTCACAGTGATAAACGTCTACAGACTACCACAGTCAAACATTCACCACTTTAGTGAAAAATTAGGAAACCTGATAACTGATGCACACATGAACAAAGACCATTTGCTGCTCACAGGAGATTTCAACATAAATCTCCTACATGACCAGGACCCACAGGTAACAGAATTCACAAACACTATGACCAACTGCTTGTTACTGCCAACAATATTAAAACCTACAAGAATCTCTGAGACTAGTATCTCATTATTAGACCACATCTGGACTAACACTATATCCCCTCTAAAATCAGGCATAATCACAGACAACACCACAGACCACTACCCTACCTTTCTCATAACCAACCTAGGTAAATTGTCCCAAGACACTACTAAAGTTATCTTCAGACTACATAACGAGTCAGTTGTTAATAACTTTATAACAGCTATGATTAACATTGATGGCATAATGAGTTAGAAACATATTCAGATACTAATGAATGCATCAAAAATTTTCCCTTTAAAAAAAACCACCACCTCTATAACAAACATTGCTCTAAAAACTAAACAGATCACAGCTAAGAGACTTAACAATCCCTGGCTAACACCCGCATCCATTAACAAAAGGCACCAATATGAAAAACAATACAAAAGGGGGTCTAATTACCAGAGAACAATCCAAACGCTACTTGTCAATCCTTACCAGCCTGATAAGAAGGTCAAAAAATTGTAATGAGAACAGACTACATAACATAAAAGGTGATATGGAAAAGACCTGGAAACCCTATCTGCAATTCCAGTAAATAAAAAGATATCCAAGAACAATACCATCAAATTATTAAAAACAGATGAACCCCTACTCACCAACTGAGACAGCAAACAGACAATGTTTTCTTCTCCACCATAGGAAAGAATCTAGCGAGTAAAATCCCAAGCTCGAACACCCGTCCAACAGACTACCTCACCAACACCTACCCTGATACACTATTCCTAGCTCCTACCAACCCAATTGAAGTCTCGCTCATAATCAACATCCTTAAAAACAAGGCAGGAGACATAAACAGCTTACCACCTTTATGTACAAAAAGCTTCACAGGTACTGTCACCAATTATTGCAACACTCTTCAATAAATCCATTGAATCCTCCTACATTCCTATCAATTCTCAAAATAGCAAGGGTCACCCTGATTCACAAAGGAGGTGATCAAACAGACTTGAATAATTATAGACCAATTTCTAATTTACCACTGCTTTCTAAAATCTTCGAAAAATTAATTCATAGACAAATCTATTCCTACCTCGTCTCACACAATGTACTCAACCCCTGTCAATTTGGATTCAGGACAAACAAGAGCACAAACGATGCTATTATACACATGCTAGAGTTAATATATACTGCACTTGAGAAGAAAGAAGTCCCACTGGGAATCTTCATTGATCTACGCAAAGCTTTTGATACAGTCGACCATGATTTACTGCTCACAAAATTAGCACACTATGGTATAAGGGGGCACCCACTCAACTACCTATTAGTAACAGAAGCCAATACGTGTACACAAATGGAGCGAACTCTTCCACACAACAAATTACAGTCGGTGTCCCACAAGGAAGTGTCCTGGGACCACTCCTATTCCTTATTTACACAATGACTACGAATGCATCACAACTACTCAAACCCATATTATTTTCAGATGACACAACATATGTCTTCTCACCCAAATCCAGTCATACTGGCCAACACTGTTAATCCGAATTACAGAAAATATCAATATGGATGACGACTAACAAGCTTACTCTCAATACTGACAAGACCTACTTCATACAGTTTGGAAACAGAGCCACAAATGTTCCACTCAACATAACGCTCAATGGTTCAGCCATCACAAGACTCACAGAGGGAAAATTCCTAGGAATCCACCTTGACAGTAGCCTTAAATTCCAAACACACATACAACAAATTTCCAAGAAAATCTCAAAGACAGTAGATATTATCAAAGATACGCTATTATGTCCACAATCAGCTCTCCTTGCACTGTATCATTCACTCATCTAGCCTTATCTCACCTATGGAATGTGTGCATGGGATCAACAACATTAAATCACCTTAGACCACTATAACCCAGTCAAAGGCTGCAGTCAGAATGATAACAAATTCCCACTCTAGACAGCATACTCCACCAATATTCAAAAGCCTAAAACTACTCACCGTAAAGAACATTCACACTTATTCTTGTGCCTACTACATACATAGAACTCTACACTCTAATATAAACCCTCCACTCAAAATTCTCTCACCAACTTTAATAGGACCCATGACCACAACACAAGACACAGATCACTTTTTGATATACCCCATGTCCATGTCAACCTATGTAAAAATCTATGCACATAAAGGGCCCCAGAATCTGGAATTCATTACCAGTAACTACTAAAATAACCTGTCTGAAAATCAATTTAAGACTCTTCTCAAAAACCACCTACTCACCCTAAACTAAATACTTATACTGTAAATTACTTTAAAATGCTCAATGTTATTTTCCTATAAGATAATTTCACTTACTATTATTTTCAAATCCTATAAACACTTTTTTACAATGTAATACATCATATTGTAATTTGAACAAATTTATACGGTTACAATCTAATATTTAACTAAAACAACTCAATCAGTTTCTCTAGTATTAAGTAATAGTCTATGCCATTAGATTGCTGCCCTAATGTCAGCATGTTAGTGGCTCTCCTGGCACTTCAGTTCATGATTGTAATTACAAAATCTCGATGTAAACTTGCATTGAAAAAAAATTAAATTTTTCTCATTTCTTATACCATATCGTATTGTTTAAAATCTTCCATACGATGAATACGACACAAGTGCCACAGGGGGACCTTCAGTCACGACACAGGGCACTTGGTACCTTCAGTCGAAAATACAGGTGACTTTAAAAACCCCGAATGCACCACAATGTGTATAATTCTTCATCTTATAGGAATTATATACCATTCATATACAGCTAAAAATATAAAAATAAATAATACTATAGCGCAGAGTATTTTCATTTTAGCTAACGAAAATAACATATGTGAATATTACATAAAACATGAACCATATATGTGGTCTAGTAGGCTTTCAGTAAGTAGGGCCCACTACAAATGCTCCTATAAACAGGAGGCCTACTAGTGCTCCTATAGACTTGCCTTCCTACATTCATTGTCTTACTCGATCTAAAATTCACAAATCTGAGAAGTATTATAGAGGTGTTTGTGGCATTTATGGATTTGGAAAAGGCATATGATAGGGTGGATAGGAGGGCAATGTGGCAGATGTTGCAAATGTATGGAATAGGAGGTAGGTTATTGAAAGCAGTGAAGAGTTTTTACGAGGATAGTGAGGCTCAGGTTAGAGTGTGATAGGAGAGAGGGAGATTATACACAAATAACCGCATATAGAAGAGAGGAGCTTACGACGACGTTTCGGTCAGACTTGGACCATTTACAAAGCTCCTCTCTTCTATATGCGGGTTATTTGTGTATTGTTCAATCACGGTATTGTGCCTTTTTTGTTATTTAGAGAGGAGATTATTTCCAGTAAAAGTAGGCCTTAGACAGGGATGTGTGATGTCACCATGGTTGTTCAATATATTTATAGATGGGGTTGTAAGAGAAGTGAATGCGCGGTCTTGGCAAGAGTGTGGGGTTAAAAGATAATCTAACACAAAGTGGGAGTTGTCACAGTTGCTCTTTGCTGATGACACTGTGCTTTTGGGAGATTCTGAAGAGAAGTTGCAGAGGTTGGTGGATGAGTTTGTGGGGTATGTAAAAGAAGAAAATTAAAAGTGAATATAGGAAAGAGTAAGGTGATGAGGATAAAAAATTAGATAATGGAAGATTGGGTATCAGATTGGAGGGAGAGAGTATGGAGGAGGTGAATGTGTTCAGATATTTGGGAGTGGATGTGTCAGCAGATGGGTATATGAAGGATGAGATGAATCATAGGATTAACGAGGGAAAAAGGTGAGTGGTGCACTGAGGAGCTTGTGGAGACAGAGAACTTTATCCATGAAAGCAAAGAGGGAATGTATGAGAGTATAGTTATACCAACATTCTTGTATGGGTGTGAGACATGGGTTGTGAATGTTACAACAAGGAGAAGGCTTTAGGCAGTGAGATGTTATGTCTGAGGGCAATGTGTGGTGTGAATATAATGCAGAGAATCCGTAGTTTAGATATTGGGAGGAGGTGTGGGATTACCAAAACTATTATCCAGAGGGCTGAGGAGGGATTATTGAGATGGTTTGGACATATAGAGGGGATGGAAAAAAAATAGAATGACTTCGAGTATATAAATCTGTAGTGGAGGAAAGGGGTAGGGGTCGGCCTAGAAAAGGCCTTTTTGTGTGCGAGGGCTTGGACTTCCAGCAAGCGGGGCGTGAGCGTGTTAGATAGGAGCGAATGGAGACAAATGGTTTTTAGGACTTGAGGGCTGTTGGAGTGTGCTAGTAACATTTATGAAGGGTTTCAGGGAAACTGGCAGACCGGACTTGAGTCCTGGAGATATGAAGTACAGTGCCGGCACTCTGAAGGAGGGGTGTTAATGTTGCAATTTTGTAGCTGTAGTGTAAGCACGCCCTGGCAAGACAGTGATGGAGTGAATGATGATGAAAGTTTTCTTTGTCGGGCCACCCTGCCTTGGTGGGCCACCCTCCCTTTGGTGGGCCACCTGCCTGGTGGGTCACCCTTCCTTGGTGGGAAACGACCGATGTGTTAATAATTATAAAATAATTATAGAACCCACAAATGAGACGCAAGACACACGTACAACACTTAGTTTGAGACGCAAGACACACGTACAACACTTAGATATGAGACTGCAAGACACGTACAACACTTACATATGAGACGTAAGACACACGTACAACACTTAGATATCTTCATTGTGGAGACGTTTGATCAAGTGATTTACAGCGATACCAAAAAAATTTTTGAGACAGTGAAAGACGTGAAGAGCAGCAGTGACGTCTTCCTTGATGAATCGTTGGAGACGGTGGAAGACTCAGACGTAGTCTTAAGGTATCAGTCCAGTCTTACAGTAAACAAAAACCTTTTATTCGAGTCCCTGGGGCCCGCCTCGGCCACCCTCGACAACGGGACAATCCGTCAGCGTGGATTATAACAGTCACCAACACAACCAAAATCTTAATATATCCCCCTTTGAAATATCACATATATGTTGGTCAATGTAAAATCTTTTTTAAACCCCCCGAGTTTGAACCCCCGTTTAAATTTTTTAAATTAAATAAATTTTAATTTTAAATAAAGGGAATTTTTTAACTGGGGCAAAAATTTTTTTTTTTAAATTTTTAATTTTTTTCAATGTCAAGAGCCTTTCCCGCTCGCCCAATGTATAAAAATTTTTTTTAAAATTTTTTAAAATTTTTTAAAAATTTAAAAAAAAAAAAACGGGTTTTTTCAACGTCCTAAAGAGAAAAAAAAAATTTAACGGGTTCAAACCCTGGCCCCTAAACGGGGAGGAAAACGCGGTCCAATTTTGCTAAACCCCTTTCGGCGCCGGACCTTCCCTGGAAGGATTTTGGAGAAAAAAAACGCTTTTTTCAACTTTTTTCCTAAAGGAAAATTTTTTTGGGGGTTATTAATAAAGGAGGGGAAGGGAAACGTTAATTTTCAAACCCAATTCCAAACGGGAGGGGCGCCCCAACCCAGGAAGGAATAAGTTTAACTCCCGGGGCTATCCCTGTTAAAGGGAGACGGGAGATGGGAGGGGCTGTTCAACCGTTCCTGGGAGACGGGAGATGGACGCTGTTCAACTGTTCCTAGGAGACTGGGATGGAACGCTGTTCAACTTTTCCGAGACTGGGATGGAACGCTGGTTCAACTTTTCCGGGAGACTGGGAGGGGACGCGGGTTAAACTTTTCCCAGGAGACTGGGAGGGGACGTGGCAACTGTTCCAGGGACGGAGATGGAACCCCGTTCAACTTTTCCTAGGAGACGGGATGGAACGCGGGTTCAATGGCCTGGGGAGACTGGGATGGAACGCTGGTTCAACTGTTCCTAGGGACGGGAGGGGACGCTGTTCAACTGTTCCTAGGAGACTGGAGAGGGAAACCCCCCAATTTTCCGGGAGAGGGGGATGGAACGCTGTTCAACTTTTCCTAGAGACTGGGATGGAACGCTGGTTCAACGTCCGGGGAGACTGGGAGGGGACGCTCGTTCCTGCCCAGGGACTGGGAGGAACGCCGTTCAACTGTCCTGGGAGACTGGAGATGGAACGCTGGTTCAACTGTCCTGGAGACTGGGGGGGGGAAACCCCGTTCAACGTCCGGGAGACGGGTGACGGGAAACCGCTGGGGGGTCCAACTGTTCCTGGAGACTGGGATGGCGTGTTCAACTTTTCCTAGGAGACGGGAGATGGAACCGGGTTAACCCGGGAGACTGGGAGGGGACGCTGGTTCAACTGTCCTAGGAGACGGGGGGGACGCTGTTCAACTTTTCCCTAGGAGACGGGAGAGGGGCGCTGGTTAATGTCCTAGGAGACGGGGGAGGGGACGCTGTTCAACTTTCCTAGGAGACTGGAGATGGAACGCTGGTTCAACTTTTCCTGGGAGACTGGGAGGGGCCTGGTTAAACTTTTCCGGAGCTGGGGAGGACCTGTTAAACTGTTCCTGGAGCTGGGATGGAACCTGGTTCAACTTTTTCCTAGGAGACTGGTGATGGGACGCCCCAACGTTCCAGAGACTGGAGGGGCCTGGTTCTTTCCAGGGGACGGAGATGGAACGCTGGTTAAACTTTTCCTGGAGCTGGATGGGACGCTTTCCCCGTTCCAGGACGGAGAGGAACCGGGTTAACTGTTCCTGAACTGGGATGGGGGCGGTTCAACGTTCCAGGGCCGGGTGGAACGCTGGTTCAAGCCAGGGGCGGGTGGACCTTTAAACCGTTCCTAGGAGCTGGGAGGAAACGCTGGTTCTTTTTTTGGGGCTGGGAGGGGCCCCGGGTTCAACGTTCCAGGGCTGATGGACCTGGTTCAACTTTTCGGAGACGGGAAAGGGGAACGCTGGTTCAATTCAGGAGACGGTGATGGGAGTCGTTAAACCCGTTCCTGGGGACTGGGAGGGACGCGGGTTAAACTTCCTAGGAGCGGGGAAGGGGACGCTGTTCAATTCCAGGGCTGGGAGGGGCCCCGGTTCAACTTCCCCAGGGGGCTGGGAGGGGCCCTTTCGTTCCCTTCCCCCGGGAGCGGAGGGGACCTTTCAACGTTCCTAGGGCTGGGATGGGCGGTTCCCAACGTTCCGGGGAGAGGGAGGGGCCCTGTTCCGTTCCGGAAGAGAGGGGATTTAAACGTTCCTGGGAGACTGGGAGGGGAACCTGGTTCAAGCCTAGAACTGGTGGGGGTGGTTAAACTGCCGGGAACTGGAGAGGAAAAACCCCGGTTCAATTTGGGAGACGGGAAGGACCTGGTTCCCCTGGGGAGCGGATGGACGCTGCAACTGTTCCTGGAGGGTGAGGGGACCTGGTTAAACGCCGGGCGGAATGGACCCCGGTTCAACTTTTCCCTAGGGCGGGAGGGACCGGGTTAACTTTTTCCCTGAGCGGTGGCCCTTTTGGGTTAAATTTCCCCCGGGAGCTGGATGGACGTGGTTCAACTGTTTCCCTGTTGAAGGGTTTTTTGGGGAGGGACGCGGGTTCAACCTTTCCCTGGGAGACGGGGAGGGAAACGCTGTTCAATGTTCCGGGGAGACTGGGATGGACGCTGTTAAACCCTTCCTAGAGACTGGGAGGGAAACGCTGGTTAACTTTTCCTAGGAGACTGGGGAGGGGATGAAACCCGTTCGGGGAGACTGGAGGGGAGCCGTTCAAGTTCCGGGAGACGGGATGGGACGCTGGTTAACCCGTTCCTAGGAGACGGGAGAGGGGACGTTTTCAACGCCTGGGAGACGGAGATGGACGCGGGTTCAACCTTTCCTAGGAGACTGGGATGGACGCTCCCAACCTTTCCCTAGGAGACTGGGAGGGGACGCTGGTTCAACTTTTCCCTGGGAGACTGGGATGGGACCGTTCAACCTTTCCTGGGAGACTGGGAGGGGACGCTGGTTCAACTTTTCCTGAGACGGGATGGGACGCTGTTCAACGTTCCTAGGAGACTGGGAGGGGACGCGGGTTCCCTGTTCCGGGAGACTGGGAGGGGACGCTGTTCAACGTTCCTGGGAGACGGGATGGACGCTGTTAAACCCGTTCCTAGAGACTGGGAGGGGGACCCCTTTCAACTGTTCCAGGAGACGGTGAGGGGACGCTGTTCAACTGTTCCGGGGAGACTGGGATGGACGCTGGTTCAACGTTCCGGGAGACGGGGAGATGGACGCTGTTAAACCCGTTCCTGGGAGCCCGGGAGGGACGCTGGTTCAACTTTTCCCTAGGGGCTGGTGGGGGGACGCTGGTTCAACTTTTCCCTAGGAGACGGTGGGGGGACGCGGGTTTAAAAACGTTCCAGGAGACGGGGAGGGACGCTTTAAACGTTCCAGGAGACGGGGAGGGGACGCTGGTTCCTTTTCCCCAGGAGACTGGTGGGGGGACGCGGTTCAACGTTCCTGGGAGACTGGTGAGGGGACGCTGTTCAACGTTCCTGGGAGACTGGGTGGGACGCTGGTTCAACGTTCCGGGAGACGGGGAGGGGACGCTTTTCAACTGTTCCAGGAGTGGGAGGGGGCCTGGTTCAACTGTTCCTAGGAGACGGGAGGGAAAGTCGTTCAACGTTCCTAGGAGACTGGGAGGGGACGCGGTTAAACCCGTTCCTAGGAGCCCGGGAGGGGCCTCGTTCAACTGTTCCTGGGAACGGGATGGACGCTGGTTCAACTTTTCCCGGGAGACGGAGAGGGGAGCCGTTAAACGTTCCGGGAGACTGGGATGGGACGCTGGTTCAACGTTCCTAGGAGACTTGGGGGAGTGCAACTGTTCCCGGAGACTGGGAACGCTGGTTCAACTTTTCCCTGGGAGACTGGGAGGGACGCGGGTTCAACTGTTCCTGGAGCCCGGTATGGGACGCGGTTAACTGTTCCAGGAGACGGGGAGGGGACCCCGGTTAAACTTTCCTAGGAGACTGGGGAGGGGACGCTCGTTCAACTGTTCCAGGGACTGGGATGGACCGTTCAACTTTTCCCTGGGGAGACTGGGAGGGGACGCTGTTCAACTTTTCCCTAGAGACTGGGAGGGACGCGGGTTCAACTGTTCCTGGGAGCTGGGATGGACGCTGTTCAACTGTTCCTGGGGAGACTGGGAGGACGTTTGGCAACGTTCCTAGAGACTGGGAACGCTGTTCAACTTTTCCCAGAGACTGGGGGGGGACGCTGGTTCAACTGTTCCTGGGGAGCTGGGATGGGACGCTGGTTCAACTGTTCTAGGGCTGGTGAGGGACGGGGTTCCAACTGCCCCGGAGACCTTTATGGGACCCTTTAAG
>WNWK01058271.1:0-10504 GCA_009830355.1 Cherax destructor | reverse complement strand
TGTGTCCACACGAAAGTTTGCCTCCCCACAACCCCCCTCCTCACATATTAGCAGACTGCAAATGATCCCACACGGGTTTAGCGCTTCAGAAATTAAAAAAAAAATTTCAACTGAGCGAAACGGCCCCAATAAAAGTATGTTCTCCAACGTCCTTTCACTGCCAGTGGAGCATCTGCTATTGTGCCACTTAAAAAAAAAAAAAATGAACCATGGGGAATTAGGCATCTGAAGTATTAAGACATATATATATATATATATATATATATATATATATATATATATATATATATATATATATATATATATATATATATATATATATATATATTTAAAAAGGTAAAACCCAGAACTGGACGGGGGGACCTCATCCCAGAGAAGACAATAAACGACCGGGAAAAACCGGCCCCCCGGAGCTGTTTGAATATTTTTTTTCCCTACCCCCCCCTATATTCTATATTTTATGTGAATTTATAAATAGACAGAATACATTGACAGGAAACACAAGCATGAATACATTGGTACAATATATCAAAGATTATAATCCCCCCACCCCTCCGAAGTTGGCGAGCCCAGTATGCAGCATGCATTTCCTCTTGGGGCCACGCGAGGGCTAAAAAATAAAAATGGCTGCCCGGGGGTCCCTTGGGGTGTCGATGAGTCGGGAACCCAGTTCTTAAGGAAACATGGGGCATTTTTCCCCCATGACCCCAAGGGTCGCCCCACGGGGAAAATTTATTTTTTGCCCCTGTACTTACCATCTTGTATTTCCCCGGGCCCTCCTTTCACCCGAACTGGAGGGATGGGGTGCAATGCACACAAGGAACCCCATGCAAATTGCCATTTTTCCCGGAAAATGGTGATCCCATCGGGGAGGTGCCGGGGGTAAGTTGGCTGCTGGATGGGGGGTCTATCTCGGCTCATCCAGCTGTGCACGGCTTCCTTTATGATGTCGTTGACTTATTTTGTCTTGCACCCGCCCTTTGTTTTGGGAAAAGTTTAAACCCTGTAGACCATATTGGTGGGTTTTCGCATCGCCACAAAAAAACGATATTCCGTGTGAATTGGGGCAGCAATGTTTATATATAAACACGTACACACGAGAGAGTAAATTATATAATTTCTGGTTTTTTCACAAGAAAAAAATGAGAAAGGCTTCCGGGGATGGGAGAGCGAGGTCAGTTTTTAGAGAAGAATGCGCGGGTATATTTTTAAAGTGTTTTTTTTCCCTTTTTAAATTTTAACAGCGTCTGCGCAAACAGCCAAAATGGGAGTTACTTTAAAACCTTTTCGTTAATTTATAACCCAGTGATATTACACCAACACTTAATTACGGTGCACGGGAAACAAACGAGGGGAAAAAAATTTCAGGAAAACTCATGAATTGGGGGAAAAACCAAACATCTTTGGGAAAAAATTTATACATTTGGGGGGAAAAATCATGCATTTAGGGAAAACCGCATTTCAGGGAAAAAACTTGCATTTCGGGAAAAAAATTTAATTTATTTCATTAGAGCCTGTTAAAAATTTCATCATGTAGAAATAATTTTTTTATTTTTATTTTAAAAACCCATTGGGTGGAAGCTCACCTCCGCCCCAATCTCTATCTGATCCTGTCCAACAGATTTTGGGGACGCATCTCAACATTAGATGTACATGGAAAAAATGGTAAAAAAATAAGACAAATGGAAAAAAAAACACAAAGCAGTATAAGGGACCTTTATTGACAACGTTTCCCCAAAGGGGGTTTTATTGAGTCACAAACAGATCTGTTTGTGCCCAATAAAGGATCACATTATACTGCTTATGTGTTCATTTTTCCATTAGATGCAAAATATACTAATAGAGGTAAGGCGGGAAAAAGAGAGGGGGGACTCTTTTTTTGCCAGACTATAAACCCACACTACGGTGTTCTTCACACCAACCCAAGACTGAGGGGCTGATTACCTCACTTTTAATAGTTCTACTGTCTTCAAAAATGTCCAGAATTTTATTGATAAAGCCACTGAAAAAAACTTAAATAAAGAACCCAGATGTTCAATGTGTCATAATTTCATCTTGTCTGTATTGTATACCCTTCTTTCAAAAATGTTTTCTTTTTTAGATTTATGTGCTTTAAAAATATTATTAAAGTAAACAACATTTTTTTAAACAAAAAATAAAATGTATTTTTTAATAAAGCACAAATGCTCAATTCGTGTAGTGAATAGATGAATGCAGCCTTAATGACCCTGTGTGTGAATGGGGTTTTAAACCCAATCAAGAAAAAAAAAGGGGGGGTGGGTTTGGTGTGTGTGTGGGGGGGAGAAAGAAAAGACAGTCAGAGACATTAAACACAGACTGTTCTCTTTGAAAATAGAAAATAAAAAGGCTCACCATGCATAAAGTGAAGATACCATCTCACCCCCTTCCCTTCTCCTTTTCCCCCCCTCTTTTTACTTTCGTTTATTATTTTTTTGTTTTTACCCCCTTTCATTTTCATTCTTCAGAAAAAACAAAAACAACTACTATTATTGTAGATGAATTCGAGAAGAAAGTTGATAAATTAGGTAAATTTGTTTTAAGGAAACGTTTCGCCACACAGTATTGACTGATGAAGCCACTGTGGGGGAAATTTTTCTCAATAAAGATCCCCCGTGTTGCATATGTGTCAATTTTATCAACTACTGTTTTGCCTATCAGTATTAAAGCTCATCCCCACTTCATCTTCCCCCTTTTGTCTTTCCCCTCCTTTACTTTCCTTCTCAAGCTTCCTCCTTTGAGCACCACCTGTCTCAGTCGCCCCTACCCTGAGCTGCAACTCGCCCCCAAGAAAACTCAACAAGGAGCACACTCAAAGGACGCACCTCTAAGCTAGACTGCAGAATCATTGACTTGGAATTCATATCCCAATTTGACTTTTTTTTAATTTCTAAGCACCATACTTTTCATAATCAAAAAAAATTGACCTGAAAACAAAAATTTATATTAGGGGGAAAAAAATATAAATTCACGTTGAAAAAAAAATTAAAGTCTTGATTCATTATTACATGGGCTAAAAAAATTAATAATAATAAATCATATAATAAAGGGAATTTTTTTAGATTTAATAATGTAATAATTTTTCCTTGTTTTTAAGGCTTTAAACCAAATTTTTTTTTTTTTTTTTAAAATTTTAAATATTTTCAAGAAGACGGGAACGCCATCATTATTATAACGTTCAGACTACTGCTCAAAGACTATTCTTACCCCAGACTAATGCTCACACCAGACTAGTGCTCCCCAGACTAGTGCTCACACTAGACTACTACTCACACAAGGTTACTGCTCACAGGAAACATGCACAGTCCCAGATTGATGTGTCAACATGTGAGCCCCACACAGGAAGTGGAATAGTCTAGGGAAGGGGAGGCAGGACCCAAAAGTTTAAGAAGAGGTATGAAAAGCTCACAGCAGGAAGAGTGACCTAGTAGCGACCAGACAGAGGGGGGCCAGGAGTATGACTCGACCCCGGCAACCAAACAGGGAGTACAACTAGGTGAGCACACACACACACACACAAACGTAAGTTTAATGGAAATACTTCAGAACCCCGTTTACAAAGGTCGCTTTACGCTTCCTTGTGGTTTTTTAGAATCAGGACTTATTTCATACCACCCAAAGTTACAATCTAAAAACTATGTTTTCCTCATAAATGAAAATTTTCTACCAATTTTCACAAACCTGTATTGTAAAGGTTATGGACAAACCCGGGATGGCCAATATGTTCACCTCACAAACCCAAAAACAATATCCAGTGCATTCCCTCCACCCCCTTTTAAAATCAGGAAAACAAACCAGATTTAAACAGATGGGGCAGGGGCCTGTGTTAAACCAAATCTAGGGGTTGCTTGTGTTGTCCAGGCAGAATGCCTCAGGAAAAAGTAGGTGACAGGGGTTGGGGTGATGGGTAGCATTGGTGTTGGTGGTTTGGGGGGTTGGTGGCTTGCTGGTGGCACGGTAGTGGCTTGCTGGTGGGATGGTGGTGGGGTTTACTTGTGGTGGCATGGTGGTAGTGGTGGCTTTTTGATGGTGGGGGCTTGCGGGGGTGGTGGTGGTTGCTTCTTTGGGGGGGGTTGGGGGATGGGTGGTGGTTTGCTGGTGGCATGGGGTGTGGTGGCTTGGGGTTTGGGGGGGCACCGGGTGGCTTGCTTGGCATGGTGGTGGGGTGGCTTGCTGGTGGCACGGTAGTGGCTTGCTGGGGATGGTGGGGGTGGGACTTTTGGGCTTGCTGGTGGCATTGGGTGGTGGCTTACTGGTGGCAAGGTGGTGGTGGTGGCTTGCTGGGGCTTGCTGGTGGTGGTGACTTCGGGGGTTGGTTTGGGGGATGGTGGAGTGGTTTTACTGGGGCATGGTGGTGGTGGTTACTGGTGGATGGTGGTGGTGGTTTATAGCATGGTGGTGGTGGTGGCTTGGAAACATGGTGGTGGTGGTGGTGGTGTTAAGAGTTCTTTCCTTGCAAAAATCATAGTTTTACATTAGAAAAAAATGTGGCAGGTGTTGGAAGGGATGGATGTTACTGGTCTTGTTTTGGGAAGGCTGAATTTTTGGTCTTGTGTTGGAAGGATAAATTTACTGGTCTTGTTGAAGGCATGAATCTTACTGGTCTTGTGTTGGAAGGCATGAATCTTACTGGTCTTGTGTTGGAAGGCATGAATCTTACGGGTCTTGTTTTGGGGGTAATAAGAACATAAGAAAGAAGGAACACTGCAGCAGGCCTACTGGCCCATGAAAGGGCATCCATGTCACCCCCAGCTTAGACCAATGACCCACCTAGTGGCACATCCTCTGAAGGAAGGAGCATGGCATCAGACCTAGTAGCACAAGCTAGCAGGCAAACTCACACCCACCCACAGTCACCATGTATTTATCAACCTATTTTTATTTTCCTCTTAAAAGGGGGAGGTTAAGGACATGACATCAGTGAATCCCTGGTGTTTTACAGTATTTGTTTTGCTGGCACTCAATTGAACTGGTGCCCCCACAATTAAAATGGTCCCAGTTTTTTTTAATACTGCGCACACGAGGGCGAGATCCATTCTCTCATGTCTAGGCGACTGGCCTACGCCCCAAATTTGAAGGAATGAAAAATAAAACGAGATTACGTTCGGGGAAGACACACGTGAAGATATCTACGTGGGAATTTTAAAGGGGAAAAAAATGTTTTTTTATTTCTAAAATTTTTTTTTTTCAAAATATTCTGGGCACGGGGCGGCAATGTATATATATGTTTGGCCCGTTTAAGGTTAAAATACTCAGCTTTTTAAAAAAAAATGAGGGTATAAAGCTGATCATAATGAACAGTGGTTCAATTGAAAGCCAACGAAAATTTGGGAACAAAAAAGGGGGGCCCGTTTACAAGGAGTGGTCCGTCCGTATTTCTTTATGAGTTACTGACAGAGACAATAGTTACAATACAAAAAAAGGTTATTTTTTAATTTTCAGACATGTTGCAGAAGAAGCAGCAGAAACTGTTTCTCTGGAAAATGGATGAAAGGTCGCTGAATAAAGAGCTTGTTCTATCCAGTGAAAGTGGAACTACGGAATCTTAAGTGTTCATGCAGTGACTTGTGCTACACGATACAGAAGCTCAATAGTCCTTCAAGTGAGTGACAATAAACAAACACTGTCACGTGATGGAAAACCCGAAAATTTTAACAGTATTGATATGACACGGGTTTTCCCTTTTACCTATCAAAAAACTCTAGCGCTCTGTCTCTCTCTCTACCCCTCTCTCTCTTTCACCAATTTTTTCCCCTCACTAAACCCTTAAAATCAGGGGTATAAAACAATCAACTAAAACTCTTCGACGAAAAAAATCAGATTGACCCAAAAGACAGATTTATTGTTTGGGGCACCATGTGGCAAGACCGATTTGTGATCTTTTTTGTATGAGGGGCACTTTTGGGGCCCCCCCCATCTTCCAAGAGGGGCTCGTGTTGTTACAGAGAGCAAGCCATCATTATCAAGTGGGAATTACCTAAAATAAAGCTAGATAGATGAGGACACGGGGGTAATGTCTTTGGGCACCACGTTTAAAGAATACATATGTCAGTAGAAGGAATACACAATGCAGTAAACCATACCACGAGTGGGGTTGAACCCCGGGGCGGGGGTCTCATTACGGGCATTGATTTTGTGAGACATATGTAGAAAAACGATTTTGTTAAGGAGACGTGTGCCAACCCGTGGTTTATCAATCCAGTGATTCGATAGAACCAATGATTCAAAAGAAAAAGAGGAGTCAGTCCCCAACCTTGGGGGAAGAATCGGGGCTTCAAGACTGAAAAATTCAAGGGTAAAAAAACAGCTCAAAGACGACGAAGAAAACTGGCAAAAAAAGACGAAGTTATTGATAAACAAGGAAAACAAGAAAACAATGAATATAACAGAGTTCACAGATATAAAGAAAAAAAAGAAGTTATTGATAAACAAAAAGGGGAAAAAAAATAACAAAAAAATTTTTTAAAAAGATACAAGAATAAAAGCAAAAAAAAAAAGGAAATTTTCCCTGGGGGGAATAAAACTACAAAATTTAATATAATTGAAAAATGGACATTACGCAGCAGAGTAAACGCCCAAGAAACTAATATCTTGAATTTTCCAAAAGCGCATATTACCGCCTAAAATTTTTTTTTTTCCCGAAAAAAATAAAACATTCGCTGAGATATCCGAAAATTTCAAATAATTATTATTTTTTCCACTGGGAAGCGGTAAAAACCGTAGAGGTCGTAAGTGAATGGGGTGTTTAAAACCGTTCGATCGAAGAGAAGAAAGGTGGGGAGCCAACCTTGGGTCAAGAGCACCTTCGCCTTGAAGGGGAAGGAGGACAAAAGAATCTATATAAGTAAAGGTCTATTTCAAGGCTTCTTTTTATAATTTATATCCCCCTGAAAAATTTTATATACCGGGAAAATATAAGCCGGTGTATATACCTAGGTTATAAACCTTGGGGATATACACCTTGGGTATATCCCGAGAATCTACACTCTTTTACATACCCTTTGAAATATACATATATATATACCGAGACATGCACCCTTAAAAATACGACCTCGGTGTATATACCTTGTTGTCGTCACTTGTTCAAAACTTAACTATTCCAGGTAAAAGACCCCCAAATTTGGGGGGAGTGCAAAATTTGATATTTATATTGCAACAATGTCAAGTTTTAAAAAAAAACTCGAACTGTTTGGGTTTTGGGTATTGGGCCCTCCACTCTTATACTGACCAGTCACTGTTATACTGCCCAAAATGTTATATTGCCCAGTCACTGTTATATGTCCAGGATACTGACCACTGTTATAACTAGTCACGTTATCTTGACCACTGTTATATTGATCACCCATGTTATAATGACCAAATTATTTCCCCACGTTAATGAGCGAATAATTCAAGGGACCAGCCGGCTGGGGTTTCTAATTTTGGGATCTGGGGCCGCAGTAACAGCCTGGTTGATCGGCCCTGATTCCACCATGAGGCCTGGTCACAGACAGGGCCGGGGGGTGTTGCCCCTCAACTCTCCCCAGGAAGGGCCGAGTCCTCCAGATGGGGCAGTGATGGAGACACGAAGCCGGGAGAGATCCCCCAGCACAGTGTATCCCAAGGCTTTCAAATGGCAATGCAAGATTTATATGCCCCAAAATTGACATAAGTTTTAAATAATAAATATGTGTGAAAAAATTTCACAGGATAAATATGAGGTTTCTTTATAAAACAGATTATATATATAAAGTCGGGCCCAATAGGGAAACTGGTCAATTAGCAAAAAATCGTTTAAATTAAGTCCTTTTTAAAATTTTCTTATACATTTAAAGAGATTTTTCGATTTTGTTAATATAAAATTAATGATTTTTACCAAAAAACCTTAGGGAAAATTACCAACCAAACATAACAAGCTCAATTTAATTTATTTCCAATTAAATATACTTTATATAAGTTTACAATAATTTAATAACAAACACAAGAAATAAAATTTTTTTTGTTAGATTCAGAAGATTTTGGGGAAAATTTGAAAAATTTTCACTTGCCCAATCGGCAAGAAGAGGGTTTTATTTTTAAACCAAAATTGGGAAAAAAAAAAAAAATATATATATATATATATATATATATATATATATATATATATATATATATATATATATAGATATATATATACACCGGGGCCCGGAGCTATGACTCAAGCCCCGCCCAAAAATTAGGTGAGTACAATGACAACCAAACTGAACATTCGCACATCGTAAACCGCCTCAGACAGGACAAAAAACGTTGTCATAAAAACCCGCAAGAAAACATGAAAATATTCCACGCAAAATAAAAAAAAAAAAAAGTTTACTGAGCGCCACCGCTCCTCAGCGGCGATAGACAATACTAGGAAAAAATTTGGAGGGAGGGAAAAAAGATGGTTGGAGTCTCGGTCAGTTTAAAGATACACTTCCATTTTTCCCCTCTCTCCCTTTGTTTATCCATCTCTTCCGCCTCTTCATCTGTTCCACCATCACTTATTTGTCTGTGTCTGTATCTCCTACTCACTGAATTGTGTTTTCGGGGGGCGAGACTGGCCCTGGCGCCGCCTAAGACTACTTTGATGGGACTGATATCTGGCCTTTGGGGCCCCATCACGTCAACGTAGATGCTGTGATTGTGTTTTTTTTTTTTTTTTTCTCTCTCTCTCTCTCTCTCTCTCTCTCTCACATACTGGGTTACAAGAAAAATAAGCCTTGAGAGAAAGGGGTCAAGTCAAAAAGTCAACGCCAGTTTTTTTTCATCGCTCAAACCCCCCCTAGGCAACAAAAGGGAAAGAAAGGAAAGAGAGGGAGGAGGGGGGAAAGGGGGGAGAGGGTAGGGGGGAAGGAGGAGAGGGAAGGGAAAGGGGGAGAGGGGAAAGGGCCCGTGAAGAGGCGGATATTGGGGGGAGAAATGTTTAAAAAAAAAAAAAAACGTCCATCAGAAGCCCAAAGGGGAGACCATTGTAGTGTAATCACCTGCTTATGGTGATAGTAGTAGTAGTAGATAGTAGTAGTTAGTAGAGGGTTTGGAAGGATTGGGGAACAGGTATACAGTGAAATGTCTCATGTCGATCTCTCAAGTATAAAACCAGAGGTCCAAATTTCAGTACCTCTATACAATGATAATATACTTAATACTTATCACTTACAGCTGCCTTGGTTCAGGTACAAGTGAAGCTAGTTTTAGCCACACTGGTGAAGCGACAGGGTTGAAAACCCACAACAACCAGCAACCTAGACTCATCCTCACTATTTACACACACTACTTTCCTCTGCACACCTGTCAATCACACCCATACCGCAAGGAGGAGGAAAGGGGTTTCAATTATTTTATTGGAAAAGCAGTAATAGTAGTAAATTATTATTATTATGATTATTTTTTTTTAGGGAAAGGGTTTGGGAAAAGGGGCAAAAAAATTTGAACCAAAGAAGTGATAGAGTTCCTTTGGGTCAAGAGCCCTACACCGGCATCATATTAAATTAAAAACATTAAATGAAAAAAACCCAAAATTTGAATGTGTCCTTGCGGGTTTTCGCTTACATAATCTAAATCTAATTTATATTTTTCTTAAAAATATATATATATATATATATATATATATATATATATATATATATATATATATATATATTAATTTTAATAGGTAAAATTTATTAATTGCAGGAAAATCTTTTTTAAAATTGTCCCTAAAAAAAAAAAAAATTTTTATAATATATATATATATATATATATATATATATATATATATATATATATATATATATATATATATATATATATATATATATATTTTATTTTTTTTTAATTAAAAGAACCCTTTAAAAAATTGCCTAACCTTATTATAACAAGCGCAATTTAATTTAGCCAAATCCAACTAAATATATTTTAGATAAGTTTCAATAATTTAATAATAAACAAACACAATGAAATTTTTTTGTTAGGTTCTGAAGATTTTTGAAATTACTGCATAAAAATTTTCACTTGCCTTTTCGGCAAGAAATGTTGATTTCCCCCAAAAAGCAAGTTTTACCATTTCAATATATATATATATATATATATATAAAAATATATATAAAATTAAAAAAACAACTAAAATTTTCATAAAAATATTTATGAAGGGGGTTTAAATTTTAAAAACACCCCTACCTTTCACGTTGCAGTCAGCAGACAATACAGGAGATCAGAGTCAGAGACAATACAGGAGATCAAATCAGTAGAAACACAGGAGATGTAGCAGCAGACAATACAGGAGACAGCCAGCAAACAGGTAGGGTGAGTCAGCAGACAATACAGGAGATCAGAGCAGCAGACAATACAGGTAACTGTAGTCAGCAGACAATACAGGTAGATCGTAGTCAGCAGACAATACAGGTAGATCAGTAGTCAGCAGACAATACAGGAGACAGTAGTCAGCAGAAAACAGGAGATCAGAGTCAGCAGACAATACAGGTAGATGGTCAGCAGACAATGGGAAAGTAGA